>ML788632.1:81405-99079 GCA_009831015.1 Picea engelmannii
TAAAGCACCGTTCTATGGACGTAGCCCTAGAGAGAGGGTGAGCCACGTATACCTTGTGTTGTGTGTGTGATTGATGCTATGTTATTTTTTATTTGATATACCTCTATTTGCATTACTGTGTTAGATTTGATAGATAGTTGTGTGGAGTAGATCTGAACTGGTAAATGATATATAAATGATTTCTTTCCCTCATATTAGATCCACTTGGTATTCCCTTCGGTTGTAGACATATCTATCCTGCAACCCCCCCATAGCTACTTCGAGTGAGACTGCATCTGCCTGACAGGTTTTATCGAAAGGGCTAGTAGTTAGGGCTTGTTGGTGTGCTCTCGGAGCTCAACCCTAGGTCTACCCCTGTGCCAACAGTGAGGTGGATCACAAGTCAAGGTTTTATAAATTCACTAAGTTTTCTGACGATGACTCCTTTATTCTACTTACACATAAAAATAGTACTTTGCATGCACCTCCAATGCAACATGCATACACTCTTTTTCTTCCATTAGTTTCAGACATCAGAGATGATTCCATACACTCAGTTTCTGTACATGGAAATAAGTAGGTAGTACAATCAGATAAGTAGCGAGCGTCAAAGCTTTAACAAATGCCCAAGAAGGCACAAACCACACTTCAGGCAGCAAGAAACCTTGCAGTGAATCCATTGGAGTCAAGGAGGACTCAATCTCATCATGAGGAGCCTTCTCATGTACTTTCATCTTCAGAACCTGCGATGCCCATGCATTGTTATATGGTTCAATATACTGATCCACATACCTACAATAAGGATGTGGGAAATCCATTATGGAAAGTAACCATGCAAAAGGAGTATGACTTATTCCTAAAGAATCAAACTTCGCATCTGGTTCCACTTCCACTAGAAAGGAATATTTTCAGGTGCAGATGGGTCCACATGATCAATAGGTACAAGGCTAGACAGGTTTCCAAAGGACTTCATTAGATCCATAAAGATTTATACATATTCATGAAGACTTTCAGTGAGCAGAAGTTTCAGACTTTGCGGGATCATCTTGCAGTGAAGAACATAGTTGCCTAACAACTGTCATTTTCTTCTTTTGATACATTATCTTTTGAGGGGGGGTTTTGTTCGCACGTGGTTTTCTCTCTTTCCTTGTTTTTATTTAGTGTTCATTAGTTGCATTGTACATACCTAAAATGGCCTAGTAGTTGGGACTCATTTTTTACTCCATAGTGATGTTCAGGGGGGGTGTTGGAGAAATTTCTATTTTCGGCACAATAGTTCAGTGGGAGTTACACTAGTTCAGTGGGAGCTAACTGACTAGTTCTATTTTATACTTTCTAATCTTAAACCATCACTATTATGCATGCATTCCTAATTATAATATGTCATTGCCTATATGAGTGAAGATCACTCACTCATTGATAAGATCATAATAGACATTGATTCTCATTATTCATTGTGTATCTCTCTTCCTTTTCTTGATAAGATTTGTTTATGTATGATTTAGATAGGTCTCTTGTGCAGGTTTCCTTGAAACACTGACATGGCCCACTGCCAATCGCAGATAGTCACTAAAGACACCAAACAGGCTGATAAAGAAACTCAAAGACTCGCCTAAAACCCTTTCAGAAGTAAACACAAGAAATCTTCAAAAAGACAAGCAAACTGACATCTAACTCAAGCTATGACTGTAAAAATAGAGACACTGGACTCTATCAAGAAACCCTGAGAAGTAAAACCTCAATCAAGAAATAAGATGGCTGCCTTTTTTTCAAAAACAGTTTCTTGAAATAGGTACACTAATGTTGTTTCAAAAACCTACGTATGTATGCGGGCTGCTTACTAGATAGGGCACGTATGTACACGAGATGAACCACTGTAGGGCGTGTACACCTTTGTAATTTCTCAAAAAAAGAAATAAAACAAAATGATAAGGCAGGGAGAACTGGTATGACACCAACAGGTGACCAAAATCCCTTAAAAGACTCAACAGACTCAATCAGAAACTCGAAAGGTACAAGAAAACAAATCAAACACCCAAAAAACCCCCTAAAACCCTAAAGGCTTCACTGGTATGGTCGCCAATTCTGCTAGCGGGAAAAACCCCCTATGGTTGTTATCCCTGAAATTTCATCCGCAAATGATTACAAGAATCTAGCATCGTCAAACAGTTATGAGGTCACCCATGGACAAAAATTACCACAAAAGCATTTCCAAAAGGTCTAAAACTATACAACCAGTGATAAAAGTAAAGTGCGCTATGACTACAAAAGGTACGCGCACACATGCGCGATTCAGAATCGTAGGAAAAGCGCACATGCGCATGATGCACGACTGTGGTCGCTAAAAGCCGCGCACATCTAAGAACGATGCATTTATGAGATTGGTCGGCCTCCCACCCACTTCTGGTTCAACTTCCAAGTTGATTTGACACCCAAATCTGGACTGGATTCGACTGGGTGGATGGTCAAAGACCTAAAAATTCCCTAATTAGCCTCTTTTCACACTACAAGCTGGTTGCACAATGCCTCAAAGAGGTGCTATAAAACAAGGCCATGGGTGCACTTCATTTTCAAGGAATTCAATAGAAAATTTATGCTGCTACTATTCTCTTGAGGAATCCTCTATTCTCATCAAGAGTGTTAGCGTCGGAAGTCACTCCAGGATTGCAGCAGGAGCAGAGCTCGACGCCCATCAGTTTAATGTCACGATTTTTTAATGAGGTGATCAAATGGAGGTTAACTCAAGACGATGTAGCTCTAACTCCGAAACTAGGCCAAGAATGCATGGGCATGTGAGGTCTTGCATGAACTTCAGACAGTGAGGTGTAGTAAGGGTGAGTAGGGGAAGACTTATATCAGGGAGATGGGAGGGTCTGTAGTAAACATCAGGTTTCCAACAGACTGTAGAAGAAGGCATCCAAACACAAGATCTTCTTGCGCTCAAACACAAAAAACCAGAGAATACAATAATGCATAAATAAATCCTTTATCATGACTTAATTGCAATGACCCGCACGAATCATTCGTCCACAGACTCTCCTAGCATGGGATGAAAATTAGATGAAGTAAGAAAGACTGTCTGTCATAAAGAAAGAAATCTCATATGCAACTGCATAACCAGAGAACTAGAGTCGGTGCTAAAACTTCACAACCGGGAGCTCTGCTCTACCATCGATCATTTCAAAATACAAAAAACTGAGTCTATATACTCAAGAAAATTCACCTCACAGAGGCGTGCCCTGTCACTCAAGGCTTGATGTCCCTTTAGTCAAAATCGTACTGATATCTTTCTTTAAATGCCACCTTAACTACGCATGGCTCCCGTAGGGAGGGTAGCTGAGCCATGAAGTGCTCGGCTAGTGTGCGCAGGCTTCTCTGTCGAGTCGGGGAATTCGGCACGGCTTTGTTGAGGGAATCGATACACAGGTCCTCTGCGAGCAGGCGGCTCGCCAGACCATCCATTCCCCTCATTTAATGCACGAAAGGAGGTTTCAACCACCTGCCCTTGTCTTCAATTACTTCAATACTAGAAACAACATTAAGATCGGGTCTGATGGCGCCTAGAGATCGTGATGATTCCCTCTGCAACTGAACTCGGCACCTTGGCCTTCTTTATGCAGCTCCTTCCTCTCCCCAAGTGACCATGGGTTGTGACCATATGCTTTCGGCGTTCGCGAATATGAAAAGGCTAACCTTTGCTAATTGAAATCGCGATGAGCGATATGCCGAGATGGCTCAACTTGTCGCCAGGTGTCCCCTTTAAATGGACGACTGAAAATTCTTCATGATGTTGCGGGCCCCAGCTTCCATGCTTTTGGCACCATCGGGGTTTGGGGTTTCGCGATGTTGAACAACACAAAACTCTCACCCCATGAACTCCCGAACGCCGAAACGCCGATGCAGCCGGATCTTGCGACACATGTCTTTAGGATGAACGGTTGAGACCTTTCCATAAATATAAGTGCCCCTCCTCCCGACCTTTTCCTTTACGACCAGATGCCAAAACCACGGGCCCGGTCCTGGGTACTATCGACATTTTAGGGTTCGGGGTTTAGAAAGGTGAAGAGACAAGGAATTTTACCCCTTCAACTCCCGGATGCCGATATGCCAGTGTGACTAGATCCTACGCCCTGTGTCACTGGATCGGACAACCCATATTCAAACTTGAAATATAAGGGCTTTCTTTGGTGCTATATGTCGGGTAACTTAGTAACCCCGAGATCCTGATGACCGTTGATCTGCTCCACGGATGGGTCTCGGCTATGGACATCGAAACCTTGCCCGCTCGCTTGACTCGTAACCGGAAAGTTGGGTCCTTCCGCTGCTGCACTTCGAATACCTTCCAATGCTTGACATTATCCGGTACAGAGGGCCTATATCTTATTTCAACATCAAAGCTGACTATGGATGGCAGAGAAACTTTGAGAAAGCTAGTTGAGATAACTAAAGAATCGACCACAGCGTTATCCTCTCTCGGAATAAAAGAGATATTGAAAGCTGAGAAGAAATTGTCAATTAGGTCCCACGCTTCATTTATGTAATTTCTGAGTTGAGGGTGCTTAGCCTGATAAGCACTTTTGACCTGTTGGACCACCAACTCTGCATCTCCGAACACTGCTATCTCCTGAATTTCCATTTCCCTTGCATATCTTAACCCTAGAACAAGGGCTTCATACTCTGCCACATTGTTTGTGGTTTCAAATTCTAATTTGTATGACAGAGATACGGTTTCCTGGGTAGGTGACACAAAAAACACCCCAGCACCAGTGCCTTCCTGGGAACAGGCTCCATCAAAAAACATTTTCCAAACGGGGGCGATGGGAGGAGTAAGTTCACGAGGAGAAGTGGGTTGCTTTCTGAGTTTGAGAGGAGGATCGGGGGCATGGGTGAGTTGTATTAAACTGGAGCCTAAATCAATGTCCAAGACGAATATGGGATGATTGGTAGGGTTGGCCTCATCACTGATTATATATGCCAGCTGGGCTTCTCTGTATAGCCTTCTATGCTCTCCTCCAAACACTAGGATAGTAGCGCATGTGAGGTCCATCTACAAGGTTACCCCCAATCTCTTTATCCAAGATCTTGATAACAACATATCGAACTTGGGGGGGACATCGGCCACTACAATGTCCATAACCACACTTTTCATGGGTAGTTGAAACAAGGTCACGACCAGGTCTTTGATAACTCCTAGACATTGAACTTTTTTGGAGTCAAAGGAGTAGAGGTCATGATAGGCTCGGGTGATTTCTAGTCCTAATTCTTCCATGACAGTCTTGGGCATGAGGTTGTGAGAAGCCCCCGAATCCATCAGGCAATTGTGCAATACCTTGTCATGTATGTTCAAGGAAGTGTAGAAGGGAGGGGATGAGTCATTCCTGTCTTCTACCATAGGGCCTAGGATAACTGCAGGATTTTCATGTTGCAAATTGATGGAGTCTGTGGGAAGGCTTGAGACCTCAGACAGTAAGAGCTCAGAGAAGCATTTTTTGAACCCTTCATGTTTAATCAATTCTGTCAAGGGTACATGGATTCTGATTTTTTGAATTACATACTCGAAATTAAAAGAAGATGAGAGCTTTGGGATTTGTCTTATTTCGGGAGCATGACTCTGGATAATGGGAGAGAGGGGTTGGGTATTCTTACCTCTGTGATTTTCTGCTGCTTCATTAGCAGGCTTCTCTGTTCTAGTGAGCTGCTCAGGGGCATCAGGTGCTACTGCCTTCTTCTGGGACCTCAGGTCATACCTGCCTTGGCGGCTACTAGCCTTGTCTCCCTTGCTTAGTTCATTTAGCTGACTGTCCATGAGAGACTCCTCATAGGCTGATTGAGTGAGATGAGGAAAAGAAGGAGTTTCTCCGAAGCAATGGATCTCAGGATCAAGCTTGTCTATTTCTCTTTCTTCCCCCTCAGCCACAAAATTGTTTTGAAAAGGGGTCTGGATTTTCTGGTCTTCTTTGTCTCTTCCCTTCTCTCTTTGTACATTCGGGGGAGTAAAATTATTTGGCCTCCTGAAACCTCCTTTATGTTCGACATTCTGAAGGCCCTTATATGATTGCCTCCCTTCCACCCTCATTCTCTCCATCTCTGCAGACAAATATTTCACCATCCTGGTCAGTTCATCCACTTGAGGGTGGGGCACCGATGGGTCAGAAGTCGAGGCTTCCGACCTTCCCTTTCTCATATTTGCATCGGCCTTGCTCCTCAGTATGTCAGCTGCTAACACATTAGATTCCACTTCTATGGCCACATCTTGCATTTGAGCCAAGGAGGTGGCTCTTCTTTCTCTCAACAACAGGCATAAATCGGGGCCAAACGCACTAGCATAAGAAATTTTGGCCGAGGCTTCTGAAGGCTTTATTTCGGCAGGGATTTTATTATACATCTTATTGAATCTTTTGGAGAAGTCAGAGACAGACTCTCCTTCCATTTTCTTCAGAGACCCGAACTCTGTCATGTAATACATGAAATCCTTCCTATCTCCCCACTACATCAGGAAAGCACTATCTAGAGCTTCAATCCCAACAATAGATCCTGGAGCCAATCCTCTAAACCACTTCCTCACCTCAACATCCAAGCTATGGAAAAAGACTCTCATACAGACATCTTCATTTTCAATGTTGAGGTTGTCTGCATAACTGTAGAAAGCAGCCAGGTGCTCTTCGATAGTTATGTCTCCTTCCCCAGTGAACTTGGGCATATATTTCAAGTAATCCCCAGCAGGGAGAGGATTCATAGGATGGGGTAGAACTAAGGGGGCATATCTGGCAACAACTATGGCATCCATTCTATTCGGAGGGGGATTACCATCGACCATAGGAATATTAGGTGGAGGAGAGATGGGAGGAGAAGGAGTTCGCGAAGGGGCTACTGGGAATGAGTCCCGAAGCGGAGTGGGAAACAAGAGGGGATTTAAGGAGAAGGCTAATGAGCTCAAGTCAGTAGGTGTTTTTCTTTGCGCAGGAGGGGTAAATATAGGAGTGGGGAAATCTTCTGCGGTTCTGAGTCTGCGCCAAGGCACAGTTTCAGGGGAGAGGGGAGTGACAAGGTCTTGTCCTTCCGGTCCCAAACCAGGAGAGGAAAAATCAACAGGAACACTCCCGAAATTTAGGAAACGGGAAACTCCAGAAATAGGTCTGTCAAGAAACTGAGGAGGAGAAGAAGGAGTTCCCACAAAACGATATGATGGGTTACCTGGTTCGGTGGTGGACGCTTCTCCTTCTGAGGCCTTCCCCTTTCTGAGCACCGCTTCTGGATTTGTTGCAGGCGTAGCTAGAGGCAACTGTGGATGAGACCGCGTATGCCTGCCTCTGAAAGCCACAATTAATAGAGCAGGTTCTCCCCAGTGGATTCGTCACAATGGAGTCGCCAGGTGCACAACAACAATCTCGATAATCCTGATATCTGATGCACCTTGAAAATCAGTTAATCGTTGTCATTCAATCCTGAGGAAAATATTCAACTTCATCCTCAGCAACGACGCCATAAATGTTAGCGTCGGAAGTCACTCCGGGATTGCAGCAGGAGCAGAGCCCGACGCCCATCAGTTTAATGTCACGATTGTTTAATGAGGTGATCAAATGGAGGTTAACTCAAGACGATGTAGCTCTAACTCCAAAACTAGGCCAAGAATGCATGGGCAGCTGAGGTCTTGCATGAACTTCAGACAGTGAGGTGTAGTAAGGGTGAGTAGGGGGGAGACTTATATCAGGGAGATGCGAGGGTCTGTAGTAAACATCAGGTTTCCAACAGACTGTAGAAGAAGGCATCCAAACACAAGATCTTCTTGCGCTCAAACACAAAAAACCAGAGAATACAATAATGCATAAATAAATCCTTTATCATGACTTAATTTCAATGATCCGCACAAATCATTCATCCACGGACTCTCCTAGCATGAGACGAAAATTAGACGAAGTAAGAAAGACTGTCTGTCATAAAGCATGAAATCTCGTATGCAGCTGCATAACCAGAGAACTAGAGTCGGTGCTAAAACTTCACAACCGGGAGCTCTGCTCTACCATCGATCATTTCAAAATACCAAAAACTGAGTCTATATACTCAGGAAAATTCACCTCACAGAGGCGTGCCCTGTCACTCAAGGCTTGATGTCCCTTCAGTCAAACTCGTACTGATATCTTTCTTTAAATGCCACCTTAACTACGCATGGCTCCCATAGGGAGGGTAGCTGAGCCATGAAGTGATCGGCTAGCGTGCGCAGCCTTCTCTGTCGAGTCGAGGACTTCGGAACAACTTTGTTGAGGGAATTGATACACAGGTCCTCTACGAGCAGGTGACTCGCCAGACCCTCCATTCCCCTCATTTAATGCACGAAAGGAGGTTTCAACCACCTGCCCTTGTCTTCAATTACTTCAATACTAGAAACAACATTAAGATCGGGTCCGATGGCGCCTAGATATCGTGATGATTCCCTATGCAACTAAACTTGGCACCTTGGCATTATTTATGCAGCTCCTTCCTCTCCCCAAGTGACCATGGGCTGTGACCATATGCTTTCAGCGTTTGCGAATATGAAAAGGCTAACCTTTGCTGATTGAAATCGCGATGAGCGATATGCCGAGATGGCTCAACTTGTCGCCAGGTGTCCCCTTTAAATGGACGACTGAAAATGCTTCGTGATGTTGCAGGCCCCAGCTTCAATTCTTTTGGCGCCATCGGGGTTCGAGGTTTCACGATGTTGAACAACACGAAACTCTCACCCCATGAACTCCCGAACGCCGAAACGTCGATGCAGCCGGATCTTGCGACAAGCGTCTTTAGGATGAACGACTGAGACCTTTCCATAAATATAAGTGCCCCTCCTCCTAACCTTTTCCTTTACGACCAGATGCCAAAACCAAGGGCTCGGTCCTGGGTGCTATCGACATTTCGGGGTTCGGGGTTTCGAAAGGTGAAGAGACAAGGAATTTTACCCCTTCAACTCCCGAATGCCGATATGCCAATGTGACTAGATCCTACGCCCCGTGTCACTGGATCGAACAACCCAGATTCAACCTTGAAATATAAGGGCTTTCTTTGGTGCTATATGTCGGGTAACTTAGTAACCCCGAGATCCCGATGACCGTTGATCTGCTCCGCGGATGGGTCTCGGATGTGGACATCGAAACCTTTCCCGCTCGCTTGACTCGTAACCGGAAAGTTGGGTCCTTCCGCTGCTGCACTTGGGTGTTTCATGTGCAACCTATAGCCCTGGGTGCTTCTGTGCCAAATGACAAAAATAATCGCTAACAAAGAGTATACTAGCACCATTACATTGGGCAATCCATCTCACCTCTTGAGTGGATTAGCTTGGAATTCTTTCACCATTTTCATTCAAATTTGTAAGAAAAACTTATTTGTGGGGGTCCAAGAGCCCTCCCTTGGAGGAAGAAGGGACTCATAGTCCTCTTTCTTCTTGGTGTTTTCTTTCACTGATATAAACCTTGCCATTGGTGACATGAGTCTTATTGTCTTTTGCTCTTATGTCCTTATGCTCAATTAGTTTAATTGTTATTTTATTTCTTAGTTGTTCTTTTATATTTCTTTCTCTAACCCTTTTCCTTTACAGCTGTCCTGCTTAGCAAACCCAAATAAGCTTGTAAGCACCTCTGTTTTGCTCATCTAGGTGGAAAAAGAGGCGCAATAGATTGGCGACTCCATTGGGGAAAGGTATTAATTTCCTACCCCATTTGGGTTTTTATAGCTCTTCTTTTGGTTTATTTAACTTGTAGGTGCATTAACCGGCCCAAGACGACCTGCAAAACATCCAATTCCAAGTTGACTTGAGAGAATTCCATCCGGAATTTTCTTCACGACCGTGTGTTAGTTGTGCGCGATTTTTTTGGCCCACAGACACACATCGCGCACACATGCGCTAAAACCACAGTTCTGTTCTGCGCACCTGTGCCCATAAGCCCGTTTTGGTCTGCGCACAGGTGCTCAATGCGCCTCTGTCTACACTGAGACCCGCGCACCTGTGAAGAAAAATACACATTGTAAGGTTTTTTGTGATTTGGGAAGGCCCCTAGCCTTCTTAAAAGTGATTTCATGCATGTTGTAAGCTGCACCAGACTTAGTTCCCTCTTCATATAAAGGGATTGGTCAAAACACATAGGCACTTAGGGGGTTTAAAATTATTATTTCCTTTTTTTCTTTGACTAAAAAAATTATAAGTTGGAATCATTTGTAATGAGATAAAACTTGCATTGGGATTAGAATTTGGATAACAATCGCTTAGTGTGCTCTTCTCTCGCGCTTCCAAGCGAACTTGAGAATCAGAAAAAGATTGTAGGACAATTTCATCTCCCTTGAAAAGACTAAAACCTTTAGGAGAGGAAAACAACCCCTCTCGGGACTCCTCTTAGTTTATTTTTCAAACACATCTTAAGATTGTAACGGGCCAATACATGCCCACATGCTACAAAGATAGGATAGTGTTGAAATTTACTTTCTTAGATTAAATCACTAGGGAAGTTTAAAGGTTTTGTAACGGGCCCATACATGCCCACATGATCACAATCTAGGATAGTTTCAAATCTTTTCTTAGATTAAATCACAATAGGGAGTTAAAGGAATAGTAAAGGACCCACATGTCCACATGCTAGTTTCCTAGGGACTTTTGAATTACACAAGGTTGTACCAAAGGCATTTAGTTAATTAGGTAATCAACACTTGTAAGGACCAAGGGAAGTCCACATGCAGCAAGGTGGCACCTAATTCATTGAAACATTGAGACACTTATCACTCACATAGTTTTCTTCTTGAAACGTGGAGGTCAAAGTAAGTTTCCCCCAAAGGGATTCCGAAACACCCCACCCTTTTCTTAACGAAACTATCCACTCCCATTTAATTTCAACGAGGTTGGTTCACACCCCCAATCTCTCAAACAACCACATCTAATTTTTTTTCTAAAAACTCACTAAGTTTTCCTCCACAGGAGGTGCCAAAAGAATTTTTTTAGTCTAGGTAGGATTTCAGGGATAGGCATCCAAATAACTCATCGTTATCTGGTTCTCACATTGTCAAAACAATAGAAGTTGTCAAATAGGGAACTGAAAATCCTCCAAGTCAAGTGTTCCTAATACCATAAGGCAGGGAGATACCCGTGAAGGGTTGAAGGCCAAGGTCCGGTTGTTCTGTGCGCCCCTCCTTGAGGCACCCACCTCTTGGATGGGATCCAACCCGTGACCCATTTCTTAGGCCAAAATATGAATGCCACACTTTGACTAAGGTACCTAGTGACCAAATTTTAGGACATCTACCCAGGTGGCAATTGTGGGCTGCAATTTCACCTTGATCGGATTTTGTGTGGCTATTAGGAAATATGCCCCCTTTACCCCTCATTATATCTGATTATTTTATCCTTCACTAGTTTCTCTTCTGGTGACTTTAGACCCCACCTAGCCCCCCTCAAGGTTCAAGTTCACAGAACACTCATACCATGCCTGGAACTAATCCTCTGCCCCCACTATAGATGCCATATTTGGCCTCTCTTAACATACTAGATCTAATAAAACTCACAAATGATCCTATATTGCATGACCCCACATGGCGTGCAATGCCTACCAAACTTCCTTCAGACATCCCCAAGTTTGAAGGAAAGGCAGGAGATGAACCTACCAACCATGTCACGAATTTCCACCTATGGTGCTCTTCCAACAACATTATGGATGATTCCATCAGACTACGATTATTTAAACGCACACTCACTGGCCCATTAACCAAATGGTATGTAGATGAAAAATCAGGGACCCATGCAACTTTTGAGTCCTTGGCCAAAGCATTTTTGACCTTCTTCCAATTACCAATCCGCCACGACAATGGTCTTGAACTACTCTCTAATTTCAAACAAACCTCAGCTACACATATCGCTGATCACATTCACAAGTGGCGTAGACGATGTAGTTTGTGCAAAGATGAAACCACCAAACAACAGTGTCTTGACTGGTTTCTCAGAGCACTTGTCTCTCTCCTCGGTAAAGATGTAGCTTCCACCTTCCATGAATCCGAAGAGGAAGCCATTAGTAAGGCTCAACAATATGACCTCATATATTCACAATCAAGGTACTTATACATAGTACTTCCTGATCTCCCAAAACCCATACCATTCGGTCAAGACAAACCCGAGATGTCTCACTCAACAAATAGATTGATTGGTAATACCACACACCACAGTCCTCAAACCCAAACACCATGAATGTATGGCACACCTCAATATCCGTCGACATATGGGAGAACCTCTTATTACCCCCCACCCCCTTATCAAAAACCATACCCTGTTGCTATCCCTCCACCCATCAGTGGGTCATCGCCGACACCCCCCATACACCCACATATCCAAAGAAGTTATGGTACCCCCTCTACCTTAGATTATACTCTAAATACTAGCGAAAGTGCCATGTCTTCCTACATACCTTACAGATCACAACTCCCATAGAATCTGTACTTTCCATTCCCTGGTCCTCCACAGCCCATGTCACCCCCACACCCCCACGCTGGGGTGAAGTTTGTTCAACCCTCTCCCGTTCAACATTATCAAAATTTCAAACAGCTGAATACGACAAATCCGACCCACTCGTTGAATAATGCCAAAAATAAAGGAAGAAATCGAAATAATGGAAATCTAGGGCTAGGTGAGAATGACCTCCACAACCATCCCATTGGGGGAAACCAATACCAAGACGCCCAAGGGGGAATCAATAACAATATACCATGACAAGGGAAGAACAATAATCTTCTAACTATCTTTCCTTGCACTATATGTAATGAGTATGGACATTATACTCATCATTGCCCCCAAATTCCTGACCTCCAACGGATGAGGGCATCCATGCACTCACAGGGCCCTCTGACACCATTTGCCCCTCAGTAGGCCCCACAACTGTATTTGCAACCAATGCATCCAACTGTTTTTCAAAACCCCATTCCATACCAAGGTGTGATGAACACCCAACAAGTGATCAACCCTACCCCACCACAAATGAGGCAATATGCAACCTCGGGTGCCACTCAACCCAGGAATTCAGTTGATTGCAGTATGCACCTCACCAGTGAAGAAATTCTTCTGCAAACCTGCAATCATCAATATGGTATGCCTCCCAAGTCTACCCCAACCACCTCAGAAACATGACCAACTACTACAAGACAACCATTGATGATTCCACGTCCTAACGTGAAACCCATTCCTTATGCATACCATGTATGCCTTTACGATAGAATGTACATAAACCTCATGCTAGGGATGCTCATAATTACAGTCTAGTTGATGACTTAGCCCAGTCTCCCGTAGCCATATCTGTGTTGGAGGTCCTCCAAACCTGTCCATCATAGAGAAAATCCTTGCTTTCTGCCTTGGGGGAAATCGACACAGTTGACACACAACTGATCACATTTGATTCAGATAACAGAGAACCACGTCTTCCTGCCCAATTAAGATCTGGAACACAATAGTTTATCGGTGTATCCTCGATGAAGGTGCATCCACCTGCATCATGTCTAAAGACGTATGGCAGAAAATTGGCTCCCCTGAGCTAGTACCTTCTACCATCACCCTTCGAGCTTACGTTGGTCGACCAACATCTTCCACAGGGATTTGTCAAAATGTCCCCATAGAACTTGGGGGAAAAACCATCCTCATTGAAATTGAAGTTATCGATGCCCAACTTGATTAAAATATCTTGTTTGGCCGCAACGACATGTATGCTATGAAGGTGGTCGCCTCTTCTATGTTTCGTACGATGATGTTCCCTCATAATGGGAACTACAAGCTGGTTGCACAATACCTCAAAGAGGTGCTATAAAACAAGGCCATGGGTGCACTTCATTTTCAAGGAATTCAATAGCAAAGTTATGCTGCTACTATTCTCTTGAGGAATCCTCTATTCTCATCAAGAGTATACTAGCAACATTACATTGGGCAATCCATCTCACCTCTTGAGTGGATTAGCTTGGAATTATTTCACCATTTTCATTCAAAGTTGTAAGAAGAGATTATTTGTGGGGGTCCAAGAGCCCTCCCTTTGAGGAAGAAGGGACTCATAGTCCTCTTTCTTCTTGGTGTTTTCTTTCACTGATATAAACCTTGCCATTGTTGACATGAGTCTTATTGTATTTTGCTCTTATGTCCTTATGCTCAATTAGTTTAGTTGTTATTTTATTTATTAGTTTAATTTTAGTTTTTCTTTTATATTTCTTTCTCTAACCCTTTTCCTTTACAACTGTCCTGCTTAGCAAACCCAACTAAGCTTGTAAGCACCTCTGTTTTGCTCATCTAGGTGGAAAAATAGGCGCAACAATGGCTACACCATCGTTTACAATGTAGGCAGATCAATAATAGTTTAAAAGTATCCTACTTTTATAACTACCCCAAACATACCCCAAATTCATACAAGAAAAGCAAAATGAGAAGGATTGGATAATTGTCACTCTACTTCGCGTCCCGTGATGATCCTCTCGCACTTGAATGCTTCGCTGACTACACACCTCATCCCAAAGCTGGCCTGCATTCAAAGACAGACAAAGAGAAAGCTACAAGCATGCAATTCATATACAAATTAGGGTTAGATGTTTGAATAAAAACATAAATCAAATGAAAACATTCCATACATCATGATTTGGGACAAGAAAAGTACTTCTTTTATTGGTAATACAATGAGCACTTACAACCAAAGCTGACTACTACTCCACGAACCTGGTCTGGGCTCCTCTTCACCAAGCTCCAAGTGCACCTTCGTATGGCTTCTCCTCTCAACATTCTTCTTGGAAAGTAAAATGGGTTTCTGATGGAGAAAGGAAGGCGAATTGGGGAATTCTGAGACAATTCTCACAAAAGGGCTGCAAATGCTTGGGGTAAGGTGGGGATCTGAAACAGACAGAGTTTTACTATTCTTATTTCTATATGTGGAATGATACCCCAAAACCTCATTTTATATGAGAAAATGATGGTATTTGGTTGGATGACGGGCTATAGGTGGTGGATTAGTTGGGAAACTATCCAACAACCGATAATCTCAACGAATTCCTTGCAACTTTTGCAACTATACATGGGCTGTAGTGGTGTAGCAAGCGTATGTACACGGAAAATATTGGTACAGGATGCATACATCTTCAAAAAGTGGGTTTTTTAGAAGAGAAACTCAGTGATGGCTTGGCAAAAAATGAAAGTAAGAGGGCCAAATGTTGTTGGATTACTAAGAGGGGGGGTGAATCAACAATAGAGCAATTATAATCCTTTTTAAACCAAATAATCCAAGTGTTATATCAATGTAGAATTATCATCCAATAATGAGCAATGAACAAATGAACAAACACATACACAATACACCAATGTTTTATGTGGAAACCCAAAGCGGGAGAAAACCACAAAATTCTTTTTCTTATATGTCTTGAAGAATTACATTCATTGGAAGCACCGATTTCCTTTGTTTTCCAGTTGCAACTAGAAGGAGGTTCCAACCCCCTATTTTCACAGGCTACAACCTGAGGGAAGATCCAACTTCCCAATTCTTTGGCAACAACCCCCCTATATTCTCTGGCTACTACCGGAAGGTGGCTACAACCACCTGTCCTTTCCTCGTCCAATCGCCCTGAAGTAGAAGTAGAATGATGGAACCAATGTCACACTATCACTGTGAGATATACCATTGTAAACCTATACCAATAAACCTGAACCATTCATCAAACATACATCAACCTGTACCTCAACCTGTACCATAAACAAGTGCATCAACCATGCACCAACCTGTACCAAACAACCTGTAATCAACTTGCACCACAAACAAGTGCATCAACCATGCACCAACCTGTACCAAACAACATGTAATCAACCTGTACCATAAACAAGTGAAACCAACCATGTACCAATTATGTACCAATCGTGTGTCAACTACTCATCAACTATGACTCATCAATATGTACTAACATCATGAACTATACACCTCATGTATGTGCCAACTCATCAGCTACTTATCTCAACCATGTACCCAACATGTACCTTAACCAAAATCCCTCATCAATTTCATCATCCAAATATGATTTGTAACTCTGTAATAGACCTGGTGTATATGATCACATACCTACAAACCTTCCTTAACTTTAACAACAAGAGACTATCATTTTCATCAAAAGTTTCTTTAGTCTCACTTGACTAGTTTTGGATTAGTCAACAACCCTAAATTGAAATAATCATAACTTTGTACCTGTAATGAATAAAGATCTAAAACTGATATAAAATGTTCTTCAGTGTGTTTAGTGTAATTCCTCTAGGTTTCACTACATGGAACCTCTCATAAAAAGAGTTATAACAAAAATGGCATACCTTGCTGAATTCTGGATTATTCTAGAGAGAGACCTTGTAGAGAGAGCCCCACATGAAATGTTTGTTGAACTGACCTGAAACGGTTACAAAACATACTACAGATTATATTCTAACCAACACATTTATTCTTACTGAATTTGGATCTATTATGAAGAAGTTATGACATTTTTACCAGAAACACCTATTTTAGACTAGTTTCAAGACTAGCCACAAGCCCTATTTTCCACGGAGTGTAACTCAAAAAATTAAATGACCCACAAGCTGATTTTTTTACCATAGATGATTTGATACGTTTCCTCATTGGAAGAGAAATTTCATGGTCTGAATAATTTTATAAAAAAAATTATTGCGAAAATGGTGAGATGACTTGTAAATAACATACCTTAGAATGCATCATCAAAAGAATTTATCGTTCCTTGAATTCTGACCTTCTTTTCTTCACCTTCCCTCAAACATTCGGCTTATATATCCTTTGGTTACCTCAAACACTTATAGATATTCAATATTCTCAAGTGTGATCTAAAATTAGAGATCCTTGGCTCTTATTTATACTCTCCAAGTAGCTTCTTTAAAAACATCTTCTAGGTCACTTTGCCCACTTTCCTTATTTTAGGGTTAACCCACTTCTAATTTTTCCATTAAATTTATTATTTAAATAATTTGTTTTGTATTCATTTTGAATTATAGTACACTCATCACTTCACTTTATTATTTACCTTCTAAAATATCTTAAACCACTTTGACTACTTTGACCTTTTGGGGCTTCTAGATGACATATGAGGGTCCTCCAACTTCGTAAGGCCATAAATCTCAAACATTGAGGAGTTATGTGACGTTACACATACCACCAGAAATGGAATGACATCTAATATCCATATAGAATAGTATTACCTACAAATATATTAAAACTCATACCATTATACATCAAACAAACTTGGGTCCATTACCCAAACCTTGGTTCTCCAACTTCTCATGGCCATAACTCTCTAACCGTGAGGAGTTATGCGACGTTCCACATACCACCGGAAATGGAATGAAAAGAACTATCCATCTAGGATAGTTTCACTGAAAAATTCACTGACCTTCATCTCATTATTCGACAAATAAGCATGGGTTCTCTAACCATACTTCTAGGATAACTCAATCCGCAAAGCTTCTTCCCGTGAGAGCTTTCACCATAAGGGTACCACTTTGGAGTTCATCCATTTGTACTTATTATCAACCATGAAAAGACAATAATGAGTTATATTTACATCAAACAAACTTGGGTCCATTACCTAAACCTTTGTGGTATCGGGCTTTCTTCAAGGGTTGACATCAATGACAACCAACCTTAATCAACAATCTCCCCCTTTGGAATTGATGGCAACACTCTGATGA
>ML788632.1:111836-130336 GCA_009831015.1 Picea engelmannii
CAAGTAATGACATTTCAAATTCATTCTGCATATCCTTTGAAAATTTCTGGCTTAACCTGTCATCATCACTACCAAAAATAATATCATCAACATAAACTTCAATTAATAAAATATTACCTTGACTTACCTTGATGTAGAGGTTGTTGTCTGCACTTCATTTTCTGAACCTTGCCTACTATAAATATTTATCCATTTTAGAGTACCATGCTCTAGGATCCTGTTTTAGACCATACAAGGTCTTCTTTAATTTGCACACATAGTTTGCATTCTCTGACAACTGAAATCCTTCAAGTTGTTCAATGTAGACTTCTTATTCAAGTTCCCCATTCAGAAAAGTTGATTTTATGTCCATCTAATACACTTTAATATTTTTGGAGCATGCATAAGCTAAAAGAAAATGGATTTCTTCCATTATGGCATCTGGAGAAAATGTCTCTTCAAAGTCGATTCCATCAATCTGTGCATATCCTTTACATACCAATATAGCTTTGTTCCTTGTAACCTATCCATCTTCATTCAATTTATTCCTGAAAACCCATTTTGTGCCGATCACATTCTTATTCTTTGGTCTTGGAACCAATTCCTAAGTGTCATTTTTATCTATTTGATATAATTATTCATCCATGGCCTTATTCCAAAATTCATCCTTGCTGGCTTCTTCAAAACCGTTTGGTTCAATTGTAGATAAGAGTGCTAGGTGTGTTTGTTCTGGTGAACAGATTCTTCTTCTAGTCTCAACTCCTGCATATTTGTTTCCGATAATCTGATCTAAAGGATGATTCTTCTGTACTCGTCTACTAGGTGTCTTTGGAGACACTTGCTGAACTTTCTCTTCTGCTTCTGTTGGATTCTCTTCATCTTCCTCTTCTACTTATTTCTCATCTTCTGCTTCCTTTCCGAAAGGCTGTTCCATTGATTCATTTTCTTCTTCCTTTGATTCTGGTATGCATGTTTCATCAATCATTATGCTGATGTTTTCCACAACTTTGTTCAATCTCAAATTGTAACACTTGTATGCTTTCTTTGTAATTGAGTAACCAACAAGAACTCCTTTTTCCACACGAGAGTCAAACGTTCCCATTCTGCCATCTTCTCTTTTGATGTAGCATTTGCTTCCAAAAACTCTGAAGTGCTTCACATTTGCTGGTCTTCCTTTCCATAGCTCGTAGGGAGTTTTGTCAGTGTTGTTTCTAAGAATTAATCTGTTTTGAATGTGAACTGATGTATGCATTGCCTGTGTACAAAATATATCTGTCAATTTGGAATCCATTAGCATTATTTGAGACATTTTTTGTACTGTCATGTTCTTTCTTTCAACAACTACATTATGTTGAGGTGTCCTAGCAATGGAGAATTTCCTTTTTATTCCATGACTACTGCAGTATTCCATAAATTCCTTTGAAGTGAACTCTCCTCCATTATCAAATCTCAAGCATTTGATTTTTGAATCCATTTCACTTTCAAACATTTCCTTGTAGATCTTAAAGTTTTCAAAAGCTTCTGAATTATTCTTGAGAATGCAAATTGCAATCATTCTTGTATAATCATCAACTAATAACATAAAGTATTTCTCACATTTTAAACCCTTTGTTGTAGTTGGTCCAACTAGATCAGTGTGCACAATTTTCAGTGGTCTTGTCGTTGAATATTCCTTTGATTTGAACCTGGTATTTGTTTGCTTTCCTTCTTGACAATGCTTTCATAAAGTGTTGGTTGATTTCTTGATCTGGGGAATTTGTCTAACTGCTTCTCTTTTGCTGACTTTGACAAGGTTATCAAAATGTATGTGACCCATTCTTCTATTCCATAGCCAACTTTTATCTTCCTTTACTAGACAACACTTTTCATTTCCAATTTCACTTAACACATATATGTTGCTTGAAGTTTTTGCATCTATAGAAATCAATTTTCCTGAACCTTCTTTTCTTATCTCGCACTTTTGTGAATCAAAAGTAACTTTATGACCTTGATCACACATTAGACTCACATTTAGAAGATTATGTTGCATATCTTCTACTAGTAGAACATTTTCTTCCTTTGTATTCTTGTTCCCAATTTTGACTGTGCCTTTTCCAATGATTTTAGCTGAATCATCATATTCGAAGGAGACAGATCCATCTCTTTCCTTTCTTAATGTAGGAAACATGTCTCTATCACCTGTAATAAATGAAGGATCAAATAAATGAAAAGGAAGAGTCATGTTGTAAGCTAGAAGCTGAAATTGTTGACCTTAGAAAGAAGGTAGAAAATTCAAACAAATTCTTGAATAGCTCACTAATATTGGATGAGATCTTAGAAGGTCAAAGATCACCATATGATAAATTAGGTCTTGGATAAAAATGAGAAGATACACATGCTGAAGCAAGCACCTCAAAGAAGCATTAGGTAAATCCATCAAAGAAGGAAGACAATGTTGCAAAGCAACCATCTATACAAGGCAAAGAAAATATCAAAAGAACAAAGCAATGAAGACATCAATAAGCTATTCTTGGGACACCAAAGAAAAGGTATGAAAGTATTTTTCATGGGCATTGTTATTCATGTAATGGATATGGTTACAAAGATTTTGAATGTAGATCTTATGAAAGGAGATATAATGGAATATTTTATAACACCATGAGGTGTTGGAGATGTGATCAAATATGACACATTGCTGTTCACTGTAACACTATGAGATGCTACAACTGTAGTGGATTTGGCCAAAAATCCCATGAGTGTTGGAACACAAGAAGAAAGTCCATAATGAGAACTTCAAATAACATGGCTAGAAGAAGGAATGAAGTAAGGAAGGAAGACATATTTGAAAACATGGATTCTCAAAGCTCAAGTTCTGAGGAGAAGGGACATCTACAAAAGTGGGTGAAGAAGACAAAGTATCCAGAACGGAATGAAAGACTGAAGGGAAGCTCAAGTAAGTCATCTACTGAAGCATACACGGGTCACAGTGGTATCAATTGTGTACATACGCAGGATGACCTTGTATAGGTCATGTACATATGTGAGCTGTTGTGCAACATATCACGTATATGTGGTAAATCCTTGAGAAAAAGGCTATGCACATGGATTGCAGCTTGATGTGATGGTATAACACTTTGTTGCAGGTTTTGACACTGTTTGCTGTAGGTTTAAGTGTTCATCTATTGGATTATGTGTTGTGGTGGGAAATCCCCCTGCGGACTAGCATTTGGGGTTATATTATGCATGCAGATGAGACTGAAAAAATCCTACTTTCTACCGTCGTCCCAAATTTAATCCCCATTTATTTCAAGCAAATACATGGTTAGAAGAGCATACCTTGTTCCAGAAGTTCGATGTCGATCCTTCTTCACGCTTGATCGCTTGTTAGCAACTATCCTCCCAAGACTGTCCTGCGTAGAAAACAAGCAACAAACTCTACATTCATTCGTTCTACAGATTAATGGGTTAGAGATTCAAACATATATTCACTAAACTATGAAGAACTCATATAGTGGGACGAGAAAATCATTTCTTTATTATTAACTTTAATGAATCAACTTACAATGTTGAGACCGGCCACCGCTCCGCGAACATGATCCTGGGCTCCTCTTCAAATGTCCTCCAACTTCTTTTCTTTGTATATCTCTTTGCACAAGGATGGCTAAAGGGTTGGGACAATAGGAATGTACAATTGGGCAGAGTTTCTTTTCTATTATTCTCCTCTTCCAAATAGGACCCCCAACCCTTCTTTTATAGGCTAGAAGAAGCTAGGTATTTGGACGAACCCTCGGCCATGCATGGCCGGAAGATTCAATTAAATCACCCAAAGCTATGTGTTCCGTCGGCAACTTACCTTTTTTCATGCTTTTGTAGGTCCACGCGGGCTGTTTTAGGTCAGCCATCATGTACATGCATGCAATAATGGAGTAGGGCACGTGGGCCCTTATAAAAGAGGTTTTTAAAAGAGTTGTTCAATAGTGCTTTGGAAAAGAAGGGATTTGAGATGGCCTGATGCCAGGTAAGCATGTATGGTGCAAATTAGGGTTATAACAGATGACCCCTAATGTCTAAGGTCAGAAGAGCATCTGATGGCCGAAATACATTACTAATATTTACTGATGTGCCGAACAAGTGAGCCCAGAGACCAGGAACCGGGAGGCACCGTCTGCAAAATAACAAATGTCTCACCGAGGCGGGCATACCCATGCTCGGGATAGAATAGAATCATGGCTACCAATCAAATAAACTGTAGATCCATGTCAAATAACTATATAAAATGTAGCCACAAACAATACACAACGAAGCTACATCTCAAAATAAAAAAGATATACATATAGAGGATCCATCTTCTAGAAGCTGATACGACCCGATGGCTGGAGATGAGATCTTTAGAGCTCGAGAAACAACTTCAAAATCTTCAAAACTCAAGGTAGGAGTGTAATATGAGTGTACGACTTCACTACCCAGATATCTTGGACGTCTCATTGGTCATGCATTAGATAATATTGATGATCAGACTGAAGGCTTCATTGATTTCGAACAAGGACTTGATTGAACATTTAGGATGGCCGGGTATGAGGGCAAGAGACAAATTGTAGAGGGGATAAATCATGCTTGGTAGAAACTTCTCTTGGAAAACAACACGAGAAATGATGAGACTTAGGAAACATGGCATTAATCATAAGTTTACGAAGCAGGAGGCAATGCAAACTCTCCATATGTTTGGAAGAATAACCAAACCGAGGAGGGCACAACTCTATGTAGCGAGAACAACTTCCTAAGGTCGTATTACATCCCATAGTTTGACGAACAAACAGATAGATGTGATTTATCCAAGGGTGACTCATTATGCTGCCAATAAAGAAAATAATTTTCCCTTCCTCTTTTTGGGGTATATTTGATTTTTTTTCTCTTTTTCAATGATTTTGGAAAAAGAATAAAGGAATCGTACGTTACAGTGGAGAATCGAGTGTCGCAAACATATTAGTTCTAAGCGCACGGAACATAGGGATGTTTAGGGAAAAGAGACATATGCAAGAAAAGGACACTCTGGAAAAATCCTCCAGGGGCCAAAGGTGTTAAGACGTAGAGGCGAAGTGCTACAAGGCTGGCGTATAAGGTATGCAAACGGGGTTAACAAAACACACAATGGTAATGTCCTTCGATGTAAGTTTAACGAGCCCAGAGAAGGTAAGCTCGGTGGTTTTTCATATTTAGAGAGTCTGAAAAAGCATAAAAGGAGACTCCATTCTGGAACCTTTTTCGAAGATAGTCTAGTCGGTTCAAAAAAGGGGTAAACTAGCACTGGCAAGACGTCTATTCAAAACCATTTTAACGAGTGTGATAAGGACAAGATCACTCAACCATTTTTTCATTTTTAAGGAGTCTGAAAAAAGCCTAACTATGGACTCTGTTAGGAATGTTCTTCTGGACCAGTTTAATGAGTGTGAGAGAATAAGGTCACTCGACGATCTTTTTAATTTTAAGGTAGTCTGAAAAGAGCTTAACTATGGACTCCGTGGGGGTTCCTTTTTCGTAAATTTAGTCCCTCAGGCCCAACAAAGGGGTAAAATTATACCTGAGACTACTCTTCTAGAGAGTTGAAGTTCCATAGAGTATACCTTTGTTTGTTCAGTTGACCGTTCAGACTGAAAAAGGGGTAAACTATCGCCAGACAGACGTGACTTCAAATTTCAGTTTAATGAGTGTGACATGCCACAAGATCACTCGACAATTTTTTCTTTTTTAGAGGGTCTGAAAAGGGATTAAAATAAGACCTGTTATATCTTTTGGGAGTCCTGAGGGTGAGGTCAAGAGTGAAAATGAATCATGCAAATGAGGCTCAAACTTGTAATCAGGAAAAACTACAAGGACTCCCGAGCCTATAGTGATTAGAGACATCATAGATACCATAATGCAACCAGGATCTACCTAGGGCATCCATGTTCCAGTAAGCTCTACCACCAAGTCGTGACACTTCTAAAGCAACTATGATGGTTCCATGTCGTAACCTGATGGGATCGATCCTATGGAAAAGGAAAAAGACAACGAGATACAAAAGTCAGGGTAGAAACCTAACCTGCATGCTCAAGTTGATACTCGGAAAAATTTTCATGGATCGTCGAAAATTACCCAAAACTCCCAAAAAATTGTCTCGATACCCGATCATATCCCTCCCATGCAACTCCTGAATCACTCTAAATGGTTTTTGGTTTGAAGAACATGATAAGGGAGGCCAAAAAAGTGACAAAAAGAGGCCAAAAAGTCTATAAATAGAAGCTGATAGCTCATTATCACCATTGCTGATTTGGAAATTGACTTTGGAGCAAAAAGACCCCCTTGGATAAAAGTGGTGATTCCGGGAGCTACAATGGATGAAACGAACTTCTGTCTGGACCAAGTAAGTACAAACTCTCCTATCTTGTATTTTAAATCTTTCTTTTTGCATTGGGTTTCATTTTTTAGGGGGGCGTCGACCTTTAAAAGGTCGGCCCTAGGTCCACGCGGGCTGTCTCAAGGCAAGCTGTGTGTACATTTGGGCAGAGTGAACTCTGCATGCGTATACACGCGACTGTCACTATTACAGCACGCGTGTACCCCCTTATTGAATGAAAAAGGCTTAAAAATCAAGGGTTAACTCTCCCTAACCTTGGTGTTTTGCAGGATGTATGTCCACTGGAGAGAAAGAGAGCATGAAGAAGTTAGGGAGTTGGTCAGGGAAGACCCCAATGAGGTGGCTACTTTGATGCAATGTGGATTACTCAAGTTTTTCCTATTTCCTTTTATGCGGGCACAACCTAGGCTACTGAATGCCTTGGTTGACTACTGGCATCTGGATGCAGAGGCATTCATGTTAGAGGGGAAATCACTGGTGCCCATGACCGAGGACATTTACTTTTTGACTGGCCTCTCTAGGAGAGGGGAAGCAGTCAACTTCCAGACTTTTCCTTTGGGTCCGCATACCATAGTGGAATTGATAGGGCTATACTATGCGAATGATACAGACTGCTCGAGATCGTAGGTGCTTATAAGCAAGATCACTGACTTATCGCTACAGGTGATAATGTTGATTATTGGGTGAATCATTGGTTCTATGGCTCTACATCAGGTGTCTCGTGCATAGATGAACTGTGCAGTCCAGTGCTTAAATTCAATTTTTTTTTATTGGAGTACCACATTGCTTGAGTGTATGAAGAGGCAATTGACAGATTTTCGTTTGCGGACACATAGGAACTTTGGGTTTGGGACCATTCTGTGTTCGTTTTTTTTGAGAGAGTTCCGAGTTTTAGTCCTCGAGTAGTGGTACGAGGACATCATGCCTCTTTTCCTGCTATGTGTATATGGGCAGTATTACTTCCGCGACAGGGTGGCGGAAGGACCAATGAGTCATTTGATGATGACTTCTTCACGTGGTTGTCGGGACAGATCCCAGTTATAGAGGATTACCCCTATGTCGGGATTGATTTCTTGAGAGACCTTGAGATACTAGTACCTCCTGGTGAGGAGCGAGGGGAGATGGGTAAGTCTCCTCCTTTGTAGTTTTTTTTTATTAAACATATGTAATTTTTATGTTGTTTTTTTTATATATATCAATTTTTTTTGTTATACCAGAGTATTTGATGGATATGTGTTCATTGTGTGTAGATGTGGGACTAGTGCGACCCGTTGACTATGCGAGGAACATGCATCATCCTCAGCCAGGGGCTGCACCTGCCGCCGCAGAGGGACCAACAGTAGCAGGATATTTTCCAGCCGGGGAGGATGAAAGGGTATTGAGATGAGTCGAGCGAAACTTTACTACGCTCACTTGCACGGTCCCGATGGAAGAGATTGAGGACCTGCCACCATCTATGAAGCCTCATGTAGTGGGGGCAACACGAACGTGGGTCTAGTTGTTTCGGTGTTTAGCCAACACTGTGGATCAGTATAATAGGGTCCATAGGACCTGACTTTAGCTAGACATTTTTACGTGCCACGAGCACTACTTGTATATATTTTTTGAGGGCATAAGCCCTGTGACTCATTATTGGTCATATTTTTGAGGTGCTTGCGTCCATCTATGTACTCTGGTTACTTTATGATATTATATATGCTTTTTATGTATTTTGTGTCTTATGGATCATGTGTGCAAAAAATGTATTTACATGTTTATGTGAATGCTCTTTCATATGTGTGCAAGATGCCATTCTAAAATTTGATTAGCTAGAGTATCTGTAACTTGGTTTAATCTCCTAGGAACATGAAAATATGTAATATAATCAAAGTTTCATTCTAAGAGACGTACCCTAAGGAGTTGTCAGTGTAAAGTTGGATCATGAACCCGGTATACTCTGTTTAACAGAGACACAACCAACTGAGTGTCGAGATAGACCCAGATATGAGAGATACCAAATGACAAAGTGTCACGAAGAAAATCAATAACTGCACTATACACGACGACATTGTTTGTGGTGTCACCTAAGCATATACCTCTGGAAGATAATAACTGGCCTTGAGGCGTAAAGATTACCCAAGATGCGGAGGTAAGCCTCCGAGTGTGCTGACTAGCACTGTCTGCATACCCAATGAACACCTCATAATCACTTGGCATCTGCCATAGTGATGAAAGATAACATCAATGACACATCCATAACACTAAAAGAAACTAGAAAGTAATAGTACAAAGACTATACATATGTTACAAAAAGTTACCCACAGTGACCTGCCTATGAGTAATACTTCTTGAGGTAGATCCCATTTCTAGGCTCCGCCAAAGCATTCCCTTCAAAGTCAACCAGATGACAAGCGCCCTTTTTTAAAACCTCTTTTATGATGAAAGGTCTGAACCACATGGGTTTGAATTTTCCTGCCCCCAGGGGGTCCTTATCTTGGTCATAGACCAGGACAAGATCGCCTTCAGAGAAAATCTGAGGACAAATAGACCTATCATACTGACACTTGACCTTGTGTTTGTGAGCCTCATTAGCCAGGGCCACATCACGACGCTGCTCAAGGTATACTAACCGTTATTCAAGTGGAGAAGTGTCTGGAAATAATTGTACTTCCAACTTTAGAGACGGGATCTAACATTCGATAGGCAAGACTGCCTCCAACTCGTAAATGAGTTGGAAAGGTGAGAAACCGGTTGCAGTCTTAACAGACGTTTGGTAAGCCCATAATGCCGAGTATAACATCAATGCCAATTTGACTTGGATGAGTTGATTGTTCGCTGTAGAATGGTATTAAGAGTTTTGTTCACAACTTCCACTTGATCATTTTCTTGGGGGTAGTAGGGTGACGAATGTTCCTGCCGTAACCCAAGCTTTGATGTTAACTCGGTCATCATCTGGTTTTGAAAGTGACTTCCATGGTCAATGACAATCTCCCTTGGGACGTCGAACCTTGCTATTATCTGGTTGAATAAAAAGAGAGCTGCAGTCTCTCCATCATATTTAAACGTTGGCATAGATTCAACCCACTTTGTGAGGTAGTCTACAACTATGATGATATAGCAGTGCCCCCTTGCTGAAGGAGGGTTTCATGTAGTGTAATCAATCCCCCACTTGGTGAAGAGACCAACTGTGATGACATGAAACATGGGAGTGGGATGTGCCCTCATCTTCTGAGAGAAAATTTGGCATGGGTGGCACTTCTTGACCGATTCAATACAATCTTTGATAAGTGTCGGCCATAAGTAACCTACTCGTAGAATGTTTTGGGCTGTTGCCAACCCAGAAAAATGACCACCACAAGATCTAGTATGAAAATCGTTAAGTACGATAACGACTTCGTCATGAGTGAGACATCGGCGTAGGATGCAGTCTACACCTCTCCGATACAATGTATCATCGAGTATGAGATAATTCTTAGCCCGATGGTGTATGCGTCGACGCTCATCACACGAAGCAGTGGTGGGGCACTTCAAAGTCTGGAGATAGATAAGGATATCTCCATACCAGGGATCCAAAGAGGTGATCAAAAACATATCTCCTCTGATAGGCGACTCTTCGGGCACAAGATCACCTGACTCAACTGGAAGTTCCAAAATAAGTTCTGCGAAGACCAGTGACTTTTTGGATTTTGCTGAAATGAAATCTAAGTCAAACTCCTGGAGGATGACTATCCATCTACTGATCTTTCCGCCTATTACCTGTCATGTCAACATGTACTAAAATGGATTCATGATAGCAATGACGGTGGTCTTGTGAAACATAAGATAATGACAGAACCGTTGAACAACATGGACTGCCCTCCAACACAAGTTTTTCGATATGAGAATAATTGAGTTCCGGTCCTACGAGGCCTTGGATCAGGTAATAAATGAAATATTATGAGAACAAGTCATCTTCCTGAACTAAGACCATGCCAATGGTTGACTTTGCTGCAACCAAATATAATAGGAAATCCTTGTTATAGTTAGGTTTCCGAAGCAGAGGGGTAGTTGTGAGTGCATGTTTCAATGCAGCGAAAGAGAATTGAGCACAATCATCCCAATAAAAAGGAACAACTTTTTTAAGTAAGTGCATAAATCCCTTGGTGATCTCGGCATAGTTAGCGATAAAGTGTCTTAGAAAATTCGCCTTGCCCTGAAGACTCTGAAGTTGAAGGATTGTGCGTGTGGGGGCAACTGAATTATTGCCTCAACCTTGAGAGGATCGACCATGATTCCTATTATTGACACTACTAAACCTAAAAATCATCCTGATGTTATGCAAAAGCTGTACTTGTTTGGATTCAAGTGAATCCAAAAGTAGCGACAACGCTCAAAGATAAGTTGGAGGTGTGTGGGATGATCTATTCTCTTGCGAGATCAAGATTCTAAATAATCTAAAATAGGCCTCGACTATATGCTTGAGGTCATGGAAAGCAAAAGACATGGCCCGCTGAAAGGTGGCTCCAACATTTTTGAGACCAAAAGGCATTTTACAATACGCGGATGTACCCCATGGACAAATGAATTCTGTTTTGTGTTGGTCTTCGGGTTTGATTTGTATTTGGTTATATCCCGAAAAAATGTCCATGAAAGAGAAGGCCTCGCAACCTGCACATTCATCAATTATCTGGTCGATAAATGGTGTGGGAAAATTATCTTTGGGACATGCCTTGTTCAAATCACGGAAGTCTATACATACACAAATTGTGCCTTGTTTTTTATTGACTGGCACAAGATTTGACACCCATTGGGTCAAATGGATAGGATAGATAAAACCGGCTTTTAGTAGTTTCTCAACCTCAACCTTAATGGCTGTTTCTTTCTTGGGGTTAACTGGACGAAGCTTCTACCAAATAGGCTTGGCATCTGGATAAGTTGTGATTTCATGTTCAACTATTTTTGGATCGATGCCTTGAATTTCCTCATAAGACCAGGTGAAAACATCGCAGAATTCTTTAAGAAGATCTGTGTAGATTTGAATCTCTCCGGGGGAGCAGTCAGCTCCGACGAAAACATTCTCCATGATGCCAAGGTTTTGGGAGATATTTATCGGTAAGGTTTCAGCGATAGTTTCCATATTACCCTCAACATAAACCTCGTGTGTGGCCAAGGGATTAGTATGACAAGACCTATCTCTCGTCATAGTCAAGGTGAATTCTCCGGCTTCAATTCTGCTTAACTCTGGGAGGAAATATGATTTGTGATGAATATCTTCCCAGTGTTTGTCCGTACTAGTCATTGCTTCAATTATAACTTCATCAAAGGGAAAGACTAAGTCTAATGAATCGGTGTTAGCGAGAGAACCCTGAGCCCAAATAGGCTCTAGAAGTGGATCGAAATCTTGTGCATGAGTTGGATCAGTGTTGGCTGAAGCTTACTGGACTAAAGAGTACGTGACTTCAGCTGCGGACAAGGAGATGGACATGCCCAGGTGCCCTGTCCCATCTGTCGTGGCCAATGGGGAAGGAAGTATCCACGGATCATTGAAGTAAGTTGTGCGGAACAACGAAACTTGAAAAATCTCAACCTTATGGTGATTGGATATAAACTTGATATCGCCTTGAGGGGGTAGGTAATCGAAGGTACCCATCAAAGATGGGCTCAAACCAACCCCTACGTTGACGACACCTGGTTGAGGATTATCAATCATCGGGACTGTGGATGTCCCCAATGAAGGGTCAGGTCTGGAGAAATACAATTGGTCGATGGTCACTATCCGACCCTCGTGTGGAAACAACAAGACCCAGACAACTGTAGCAACCACAACTTGCATGGAATAAGTCCAACTCCTTCCTAACAAGAGGTTATAGTTGAGGGGGGCATCAACTACCTCTACCTCGACACATACAGTCTTCCCTCCTAACTGCACGGGGAAAGAGGGAATGATACCATGTGGTCAGAATGAATGACCGTCAAAAGCAGTGAGGAGAGTAGGTGACGGAGACAAAATGGGATGGCCAATGGCCTTCCAACATGCCAACGACATAACGCATGTCGAGGCACCCTCATCAACCATCGTGTGAAAAATATTGTGAGTAAAAGTTTTCATGGGATGAGCCACTACTATATGAAACGCTACGTGGTAAGGCAGATGAGGTTTTAAGTCGGTTGTATCTATCATGATTGTAACCGGATTACAAGTCTCGGTAGATCCTAAAGCAGTTAACAAGGCTTTTCTCTGAGAAGGGCAGCTTTGAAGGACCTCCAAAGTGGACATCACACAAGGGGTTTGTGATAAATCTTCCACCACCGAATAGTTCTGGGCGGCCCTTGCATTTGGGTTGTGAGAATCATTTTTGAATGCACCTTTGGGGATGCATGTCATTGTTTCACCCAACGTCTTCTCAATCTGTAGAGGAAGAGATGGGAGTTTGACTTCTTTTCCCTTCTCAGAAGTGCTTGGTTTACTATAGTCATGTTCTCTAGTCGATATAAAAGCATCACCCTTCACCATATACACATTCATGGATGCGGGGTTGTTCGAAGATGGAGAGGGTCCTTGGATGCCCCCTTCCATGCTTGCAGAGGCTTGTGTTATATTTTTCCCATGTTGAAATGGATTGGTTAACACAACAGGCTGTTGCCGCATCACAAAATTTTGGGTTTCTGCAAGTCGAGGACATAGATGGGTCGGGTGGTATTCCACGCAGAAGTTGCACAAATACCTCGCCTTCCGTTTCTCAGTATTTCCCCCGCCAACATTATCAGTGGGTGTCTTATCCCCCTTACCCTTCTTTCATTGTTTTTTCTTTCCTTCAGGCTGCTGGGTGGCCTTTGGATTAGCCGATTGCACTGTGTGTACATCCGACGTTTTGGTAGGGAGAGCATCCAAAACAGTAGTTTGGCTGGCCACTGTGTGTTGTATAAACAAATGCTGCAACTGCTTCATCAGTTGCTCAACGAGCTTTGCCTGTGCTGAACCAACAATACCATTGGCATGTGGTCCAGTTCTTTGTCTGGTTTGATCAAGTATTGAGCGTGGCGCATCTGGAAAGATCTCGTATAATAAACTGGACTGAGAATATATTAGCTTAAGTTGTTGAGCTCTCATGATGGCGTCTTCTTCAAAAAATACTCCTGACGTCGTGACGTCTTTGGACAAATGTGGGACCAAAGACTTAAGGAACCACTTGAGCAGGAATGATGGTGGGACTAGTACCTTAATTAAACTCTTCCGACATCTCCATTCTCGGATGTGATCAGAGATATGGATTGCTTTTGTCTGTGAGAAATTGGCCAACAATTCTGTGCCAGCGTCGTATCTCACAGGTAATTGGAAATGGTTTAGGAAGGCCATTTCCAATTCACCGAAGGAAGAATATCTTGAGTGGTCGAGCTCAATGTACAATTTCGCGGAACTCCCAATGAGAGTACATTGAAACAATCACAACTGTACGGAGTCATCTTTCAAAGAGTTAGATGAGCACCAAAGATGGAAGGTAGTCACATGATCTCCTGGATCTTCGTTAGGCTTGGCTTCAAACTTGGGGATGTCCAAAGGCAACTTCATTGGCATAGAAGGCCAACGCGGATTGTGACAGATAGGGTCATTCAACAACCTTGTCATGTCTAGCAAATGCAAGGTTTCCAGGAAGGGTAGTTTGGGTTGTTGGTGATAACCTGGGAAAAAGGGGCCTGGAGTTTGGCTGGCAATAGGTTTCTAGGAAAAGTTCGGATGCTGGTCTGGGTTCTGGTAAAATCCATGGCCATGGCCAATGTATGGATTTTGCGTGTGAGGAGACGTCATCGACTGATTTCCAAAATAGGACATAGATGGTTGGGCATGCATTACATTCGAAGGACTTTGGGAAGGATTGCCCCATGTCGGTCCCGTCGGGATAGGCATAGTGATTTGTCCGGGGTTCCATTGGTTATGAAAAGAATTACCCCAGATCGACATTCCTGAAGAGGGAATGGATCCCTTCCCATAATTCCAAGGCCCTGATGTGGAAGAAGTTTCTGGGTTTGCCCCCTGTGGAGGAATAGTACCCTGCATAGGAATAGGTTTTCCGAAACCGTGGTTGCCCCCAGTTGGGAAAGTAGCTGACGAGAAGGTGTTGTTACCAAACACACCGAACAAAGAAAATGGTGTCGAACTGACCGACATATTATGGGAAGGTGGTCCTTGACTCCCCGCTCCAAATAAACTATGGTGTGCAGGTGGCCCGACGGATTGCTGATGTGTGCCACCAAGGGAAGGGGACGAAGGAGGTATATGACCTCCCCCATAAGGGAAAGAATTAAAAGGAGCAGGAGTGCCCCACATGTGTCCTTGCAGAGGAGCGTTAGAGCTCCTTTCCCCTAGACCTGAAGTCTGTGAAGTGGAGTAGGAAAGTATAGGACTTGTACCTGAACTAGGCATCCCGTATGAGAATGAAGGGCCTGTCGCACTTGGTTTGAAAGGGGTTGTGGCCGCTGCCAGAGACGGAATCAAACCACTGTGTGATGTAGAGGTGGTTGAGACCATGGTGGCTCGGACCGGTGATGGTGGGTTAGGAGGTGGAAACTCTCCTGTGATGACAACTGTAGTGGGAATTGAAGAATTCCGAGAAGGAGTAACAACATTTGTTTCCATTGCTACGTGCGACATTGTCTAGCACTCATAAGGATGCATCAGTACGATGGTGGGTGCTGAAAGATCAGTGGTGGAGGTTTCAACCAGAATAAAAGATTTCACTCCAAGGTCTAAAATGGTTGATTCCTCTCGATGTTAGTCGGGCACAATTTCTTGTGACCTGGTCGCTTCAAAAGACCCCTGTTGGTCTAGCTTTCGCCTTAGTGGTGGTGGGGGTGGCTCCAATGTAACCGATGGTAGACCAAGAATCCTTCATGAACATTGGAGATCATGATCCTCACTGTGTGAGAATATCAAAGACACACTAGGGTAGTCTAATCGTTCAAAAACAACATGCACTAAAAACAATCCCTATAAGATAAGACAGGTAAACACTAAATTAATTGGAATAAAAGTTACAACAACCAACACTAGAGAAACTTACCGGTGAAAGTGAAACTTGAAAACGGAAGCACCCTCCGGGTATACTCTGAAAATCATGGCCTGATGTCTATCCTAGGTACCGCGGTATACCCCCATAGTCACCTGTGTATGTCCCTAAAAAATATAGGCAACTAGGTTGCCAGTGCGCGAATAGTCACCAGGTGAGTACAGTCGAAAGTCGGGTAGACCACAATGAGAAGGGTATCGAGCTCGAAACCTATGAAGGGTATTGAAAGAAAGTGGTCTAGAAGACAACTGAGGACCTCAAATGGATTTGAGACCCACGAAGCCCCGTGGCAAATCCAATCGACGAAATCCCAAAATAATCCCTCTATATGTGTTCTCCACTACGATTGGTCCAACTTTGGAGGGTTATCTCCGCTACCTTTCCGCACATGACCTCATGTTTATTCCATGTGTTAGAGGGGGGTCCTGGATAAATTTCACGGTACTAGACTTGGACACGCCCTAACTCAGACTCAAATGTTTGATTTTAATGGCCTTGAAGAGTTTCCTCTCCAACCTAATCCAAGGCCCTAATCCTGAAGTAGTTGGTTAACCCTACAAACATAAATGTCTAATAAATTTTAGCTTTAGCGTTAATTTTATGGCTTGTCTTATGTCAAGGGGTATGAAAGTGAAACTAATGATGTTTGAAAGATGAAAGTAAAAAATGAACAGAAAGCTGGAAACAAAAACTTTCACTTAACACAAATTTTCAACAACTTTTCAAATTTTTATTTATTTATTTATTTTCTAAGATCCTTTGAATCAACAAACTTAAAGAAGGATTTCACTCGACTACGAGATACTTACGATCTAAGTAAACTATCAAGAAATTAATAAAGCAAATACTTTTCCCTGGTTACTAATGCAAAACCACACTTTTCAACCAAAGAAGAAAATGAAAGAGATTTTTTTATTTTATTTGAATGCTGACAAAGCAAAAAGGAAAAATATGAACAAATCAAAAATCAAGACAAATTATGGCCTAATCCCAGATCACAAAGAATCACTTCAAGAAATCACACACTAGCAACTTAAAAAAGGACTCTCACACTTGTCTAAAAACCCTAAAGATTTTTTTTTAATGACAACTTTTAAATGAAAAAAACAAGCTAAGGCTAAGATCAACCCTAAGCTACTGACTTCTAGGACAAAGATTCAAAAACCTGAGAGGTATAACTCTTGTCAAGGGAAAGGATGACTACCTTACCTTCAACAAAAACTATCCTGCACAAACACACTACTGAAAATCCAACAACAAGCGTGTGCACGCGAGCTGTGTAGAGCCAGAGGGCATGTACACGCATGCTAGCCTTATACAGGCTGCGTGTATCTCCAAAAATATGAAACAAATAAAAACAGACAATCCAAACCAGGAAGAGACCACTGATATTGAGAACCAGGATCTCTTGAAGGCTTAGACACTCTCTTTAACAAAAAAAGGAAAAAAAATGTACGAATTTTTTTTTGTAAAAATAACTAATCTAAGATGAGACTGCAAACAACCAAGACTTAGAAAGAGTTCTAGAAAACCCCCGAGAATGACCAATTCTGACAGGGAAGAGGATGATTGCCTAATTTTTTTTCTAGAATCTATCTGCTACTGTTACCTCTTTAGCTAGCGTTTACACGCAAGCTATAAGAAAGTAGGGCGCAGGTACACGCGTGCAGACCTTATGCATGCCGCATGTACCTCTGTGGGTCTTGAAAAAACACAGTCAATCAAATAACAGAGATAGCTGGTATGGAAGACCAGACTCTCTGTTAGCTCATACTTTGCAGAAACTTCAAAAAATAGGAAAGAAAACCAATCTTTTAAAACTACCCAAAAATATTCCCAGGAACCCTAGAGACCTCCCCAGTATGGTCGCCAATTCTGTTGTGGTGGGAAATCCCCCTATGGACTAGCATTTATGGTTATATTATTCATGCAGATGAGACCGAAAGAATCCTACTTTCTACCATCATCCCAGATTTAATCCCGATTTCTTTCAAGCAAATACATGGTTAGAAGAACATACCTTGTTCCGGAAGTTCGATGTCGATCCTTCTTCACACTTGATCGCTTGTTAGCAGCTATCCTCCCAAGACTGTCTTGCGTACAAAACAAGAAACAAACACTACATGCATTCGTTCTACAGATTAATGGGTTAGATATTCAAACATATATTCACTAAACTATGAAGAACTTATATAGTGGGATGGGAAAATCATTTCTTTATTATTAATTTTAATGAATCAACTTACAATGTCGAAACCGGCCACCACTCTGCGAACCTGATCCTGGGCTCGTCTTCAAATGTCCTCCAACTTCTTTGCTTTGTATCTCTCTTTGCACAAGGATGGCTAAAGGGTTGGGACAATGGGAATGTACAATTGGGCAGAGTTTCTTTACTATTATTCTCCTCTTCCAAATAGGACCCCTAACCCTTCTTTTATAGGCTAGAAGAAGCTAGGTATTTGGATGAAACCTCGGCCATGCATGGATGAAAGATTCAGTGAACTCACCCAAAGTTATGTGTTCCATCAGAAACTTTCCTTTTTTCGTGCTTTTGTAGGTCCACGCTGGCTGTTTTAGGTCAACCAGTGTGTACACGCGTGCAACAATGGAGTAGGGCGCGTGGGCCCTTATAAAAGATGTTTTTTAAAGAGTTGTTCAACAGTGCTTTGGAAAAGAAGGGATCTGAGATGGCCTGATGCCAGGTAAGCATGTATGGTGCAAATTAGGGTTATAACATTATGTAAAATAAAATCTCGAGTGCATGACACTAACCCATGAGTATGGATTGATGTTGATTTGTTGGTGTACATGGCTGGTACATATTTGAGTTTAATTGATATATCTTATGATGTATTATTGGAAGCATATGTTGATATCATGGTGCATGCATTTTTCATGTGGATTGGGATACATATTGGTACATATGGTTTGTGAGTTGATGAGGTGATCATGTTGTACATCATTGTTGATCTATAGTTGATCCATGATTGGTACTTTTCTAGTACATTGGAAGAGGCACCTACTAGCAGTTTGATTGGCACATGTTTTATGGAGGATTTGGCATACATATATGGGATTCATCATTTTGTGGTATTGATGCATGGTAATGTACATGTTTGGTACAC
>ML788632.1:140376-170855 GCA_009831015.1 Picea engelmannii
TCAAATTCATTCTGCATATCCTTTGCAAATTTGTGGCTTAACTTGCCATAAGTAATTCAAAAAATAATATCATCAACATAAAATTCAATTAATAAAATACTCTCTTGAGTTACCTTGATGTAGAGGTTGCTGTCTGCACTTACTTTTCTGAACCCTGCCTACTGTAAATATTTATCCAGTCTAGAGTACCATGCTCTAGGAGCCTATTTTAGACCATACAAGGCCTTCTTCAATTTACACACATAATCTACATTCTCTTACAATTGAAATCCATTTGGTTGTTCAATGTAGACCTCTTCTTCAAGTTCCCCGTTCAGAAAACATGATTTCACGCCCATCTGATACACTCTAATATTCTTGGAGCATGCATAAACTAAAAGAAATCAGATTGATTCCATTCTGGCAACTGGGGAAAATGTCTCTTCAAAGTCAATTCCTTCAACCTGTGCGTATCCTTTACATACCAATCTAGATTTGTTCCTCGTAACCTGTCCATCTTCATTCAATTTATTTCTGAAAACCCACTTTGTGCCAACCACATTCTTATTCTTTGGTCTTGAAACCGATTCCCAAGTGTCATTCTTCTCTATTTGATCCAATTCTTCATCCATGGCCTTATTCCATAATTCATCCTTGTTGGCCTCTTCAAAACTGTTTGGTTAAATCGTAGATATGATTTCTAGGTGCATTTGTTCTGGTGAACATATTATTCTTCTAGTCTCAACTCCTGCATCTTTGTTTCTAATAATCTGATCTGAAGGATGATTCTTTTGTACTCATTTGCTAGGTGTATTTGGAGGCACGTGTTGAACTTTCTCTTCTACTTCTGTCTGATCCTCTTCATCTTCCCCTTCTACTTCTTCTTCATCTTCCGCTTCTTCATCATAAAATTGTTCCATTGATTCATTTTCTTATTCTTTTAATTTTCATCCACCTGTTTCATCAATTGTTAGATTGATGCTTTCCACAATTTTTTTCAAGCTCAAATTGCAACACTTGTATGCTTTCCTTGTACTTGAGTAACCAACAAGTAATCCTTTGTCCACACAAGAGTCAAACTTTCCCATTCTGTCATCTTCTCTTTTGATGTAGCATTTGCTTCCAAATATTCTAAAGTGCTTCACATTTGATGGTATTCCTTGCCATAGTTCGTACAAAGTTTTGTCAGTGTTGTTTATGAACATTACTCTATTTTGAATGTGAACTGCTGTATGCAATTCACGTGTCCAAAAAATGTTTGTCAATTTGGAATCCATTAGCATTGTTCAAGCCATTTCTTGTAATGTCATGTTCTTTATTTCAACAACTCCATTTTTTTGAGGTGTCCTAGCAACGAAGAATTGCATTTTTATTCCATGCCTGCTACAATAGTCCATAAATTCCTTTGAAGTGAACTCTCCTCCATTATCACATCTCAAGCATTTGATTTTTGAATCCATTTCATTTTCAATCATTTCCTTGTAGACATTGAAGTTTTCAAAAGCTTTTGACTTATTCCTGAGAAAACAAACTGTAGTCATTCTTGTATAATCATCAAATAATAACATAAAGTATTTCTCACCTTTCAAACCCTTTATTGTAGTTGGTCCAACTAGATCAATATGCACAATTTTTAGTGGTCTTGTCATTGAATATTCCTTTGATTTGAACATGGTCTTTGTTTTCTTTCCTTGTTGACAATGCTTGCATAAAGCGTTGGTTGGTTTTGTGATCTGGGAAATTTCTCTAACTGATTTGTTTTTACTGACTTTGACAAGGTTATCAAAGTGTATGTGACCCATTATTATTTTCCATATCCAACCTTCATCTTCCTTTCCTAGAAAACACTTTTCATTTCCAATTTCACTTAATTCATATATGTTGCTTGAAATTCTTGCAGTTGTTGCAATCAGTTTTCCTGAACATTATTTTCTTATCTCACACTTCTGTGAATAAAAAGTAATTTTATGACCTTAGTCACACATTTAACTCACACTTAGAAGATTATGTTTCATATCTTATACTAGTAGAACATTTTCTACCTTGGTATTCTTGTTTCCAATTTTGACTGTGCCTTTTCCAATGATTTTAGCTGATTCATCATTTTCGAAGGAGACCGATCCATCTCTTTCCTTTCTTAATGTAAGAAACCTATATTTATCACATGTCATGTGTTTTGAACAATGACTGTCAACATACCAGCCACATTTCTTCTTCTTAGCTTGTAGAGTGAGTGTTCATTCTTCATTTCGATACTGATTTTGTTTTCTTATCTATGTTCTCTTCTGAGGTTCCTGTCTATGAATGTTGTTGTTATGTTGTGGTTCTCTAGGAGGGAATTTCATTCTACAATCTTCGTACATTTGTCCAAAGTTGTTGCACTTGTATCATTCCACTTCAGTGCTCAATGATTCAAACATGTTGTAGCTTCTTCTCTATGTTTCACTAGGCCTTTCTTGGATAATCATTTTTGGTATGACTTTCAAAGTTGTTTATGTTCCTGCTATTAGCTCTGCAATTTATAGATTTATGTCCAAAATTATTGCATGCATAACATAAACCAAAAAAGATATATTGAAACCTGGGAGTTGAAGATCTTCTGAAAGGTGTTACTCTTATGAATCCTTCTTCTTTATAAGGCCTATTTCTTTCTGTTGATCATTGATTATGAAGTATGAATCTTCTTGGTGGAGGAGTGTCTCTGTAATCTTCCTATCCCCTTTGATTGTTTCTACACAAATTTTTGGATATGTTTCTTGTTCTGTTGCTTTGGATCTTGATCCATTTTCTGTCTAATTGTATCCAAGTCTAGAATTGTCATGATAAGGATTTTGACTGCTGATAATGTCATCCAGAACTTTTGAGCTGTTCTGCATATTTTTCTTTTGAAAATCCTTTCTCAATGTGACAATCTTTGCTTCCAAATTTCCAATGATCATGTCTCTTTCTTCTAACTGTTATTTGAGTGCTTCTACAATTATTTTATCTTGTTCTATTTGAACCTTCAATTTCATGATCATTTGTTATAGTTCTTGAGTGTCTTCTTTCTTGTCTAGTTCTACTTGTAGCTTATTGTTTTTATTCTTTTCTCTTCTTATAAATTCTATGGCACTCAACAATTCTTCTTAGTAGTCAACTTCTGCCTCTTCATATTCTTCTTCGGTGTCTTCTTTATCAGAGTCTTCTATTGCCATGAATATAACTCTTTTTGTCTCACTGTCATTGACTTCATCGTCATATGATGAGGAGTTGTCTTCTTTGGTGCATAAGATTTTCTTGAAAGCTTTATTTTTGGTTCTTTTGCCTTTATATGTTTGTTTTCTATTTGAGTAATCTTCATCATTCCTCTTATTTTTCTTATGAGGAAATTTGTTAGCAAAAGACCAATACCATCACAATTAAAACAAATCAATGGAAGCTTACCTTTATATCTGTCGTTGGTTCCCTTATTGAATCTTTTGACAAAGTTGGCCACTTCTTCTTCATCATCTTCTGAGAAGTCACTACTACTGCTATGTTCCTTTTTATTTCCATTTTTCTTTGACCTTTTGGATGCTTTGAAAGATGCTTCTTTTATATCTAGATTTTCGTGTTCATTTCTCATTTCATATGATGTGAATATTCCATGTATCTCATCCATGCTTATTGTAAATGTGTTGAACCTACACAGAATAGATCTAGATAAACAATAATACAAACATTTTTAGAGAGAATTGGAGAAAGAAGAATGAGAGAAAGAACGAAAGAATTCTCATTAACCATAATGAATAATGAATAATTTACACATGATATACTCTATATAACTCAATGAGTGCGTAATGGAGGTGAACCAATGCGCCATAGTGGTGGTATAGAGTGATATGGACACACACCAACAATTATGAGAGTGAATTTCCACCTACTCTAGTCTCTCAGGCAGTTACAGGAGTGAACTGCCACCTAGCTGAGTTAACTAGTCAAGTAGTCTTCAGTTAACTGACTGGACATAGAGTAGTGAGGAGTTAACTAAGGGAATCAAGGGTAATTCACTAGTCTGGTGATGATACCAAGGCAAGGTTGAGTTAGCATGTTGATGATCTCAATGTTGCATGGTGACAAAACCAATGAAACATCTAAACTCAACTCAACTATTCAAATAAAAGTGTCAACTAAAAGAGGATATTCTCCAGTTGGAATATTCTCCCTTAAAATATATGAGTCTGGATAATGAATAATTATGACTAATAAATAAGGAAAAACCTTAGGAAAAATAAATCCTAGGTGTGTGTGAAGTAAATTCAACACCCCCCTTGAACATCACTATGGTGAAAATAAAGAATGGGTCCCAGCCACGAGGCCATGTTAGGTACCCAAATACAAAAGATACACTGAAATAAAGTGAGGAAAGTGGGAAAACCTCATGGGAAAATCCTCCCTTCAAAATACAATGTATGCAAAAAGAAGAACTACAGTTGCTAAGAAACTGTGTCCTTCACTCCAATACGACTTCGTAGAGAATGGAACTTCTGCTCAGTGAAGGTCTTGGTGAAGATGTTTACCATCTGTTCTGCCGAAGGAAATAACTGTAAGTGGATGATCCCCTTGTGTACTAAGTCCTAGATGTAGTGCATTTGGATCTCGATGTGCTTCGTCAACTTCATTTGAACTGGATCTCTGCAGAACTTCAGAGTGCTTTGGTTGTCACACCAGATGACGATCGACCAATGAAACTAAATGCACAACTTAGTGAGAAAATGTTGTAGCCACATATCCTGAATGGTTATTTTAACTACCCCTCTATACTCTACCTCGACTGAATATAGAGAAATGGTAGCTTGCTTCTTGCTCGACCAACAGATAGGCCCACAACTAGTACTGAGTGAGTAACCAGAAGTGGACTTGCGATCAGTGCTATCGCCAACTTAATCAAAATCAATAAACCCGATGAGATCTAAAGTAGAGTTTGCTGCATAATGAATCCCAAAGGTGATGAAGCCCTATACGTATCGAAGGATACGCTTTGCAGCCTTACAATGTAGCTCATGCAGCTCTTGCATGAACCTGGAAACTGCACCAACTTCATATGAGAGGTCTGGTCTGGAGTGTGTGAGATACAACAAGCTCCCCACTAGCTGTCTGTACAATGTGATGTCAACCAGAGGAGTCTCTGCACCATCCTCAAGTTTGAATCCTGATAAGAAAGGAGTCGGAGAAGACTTGGAGTTTGTCATGTGAAATCTCTCAAGGAGATCTCATGCATACTTGGCCTGAGACAGTTTGATGCTTGATGCATCCTGACTGATCTCGAGTCCAAGGAAGAAGTGTAGCAGACCCAAGTCCATCATCAAAAACCTTTCATGTAGAATCCTCTCGACTACAAGAATCTCTGAACTCGAGCAACCAATGATCAACAAATCATCAACATACAAAACTAAGAGTAGAAGTGAATCAACCATCCTGAGCATGTAGACATTCAGGGTCTGATTTAGAACGAAGTTCTGTGACAACAGGTAGGAGTCCATCTTGGCAGACCATGCCCTCGGGGCATGATTGAGGCCATAAAGTGACTTCTTCAGTCGAAAAACCAAAGATGAGTCCTGAATAAATCCAGAGACTGCTCCATATAGATATCCTCAGAGATATCACCATGAAGAAATGCATTCTTCACGTCCATCTGATGAACTTCCTGTTAAATTTTTAATTAAATAAAGTACCTAGGAAATTATTTCTCATCCCTAGGTGCCTAAGGGGTGAGAAAGTGCCTAATGTGGGTCCTAGTCATTTAATTTCTGAGATGCAAATTAAAAGGTGACTTTATGACTTTAGTGAGGGTGAATGAAGAGACATTTAATCTCAGCCACTCATCTAATCTAATCTCAGCCATTAGATTAGAAAACTCCTCACCTACCTCATGAAGTCGATTAGGGTTGGAGGGCGCACCCATTGTTGAGTTGTTGGTTCATTGTTGAGAGAGAAAGAGAGAGAGCATTTTTGAGTTTGAGAGGAATCCATTTTTGTAGATCTAGGACATGCATCCCAAGGTGTCTATCTAGCACAGAAATCGAGACAACAAGTACGACATTGAAGGCAGGCCATACTGTATGGATAGAGTAGACCGTACAACAAGCAAGGAAAGCACATAAATCGAGGCAAGGTACAATTCAAGAAGAGAGGCCTTACTATACGGATTTTTTAATTCCATACAATAGGAAAAAGGGCATGAAAACCGAGGTAGAAAGTAAAGTCTGTACTGTATGGATTTCGTATAGTCTGTACGACTATTATTCAGGCATAGAAATCGAGGAGAAGGTGCTGTGCTATTTTCTGGAAGTTTCAACATGTTTCCCAAGGCAACCGTACATCATTTATTGCACTATTTTGGGCTGAGTCAGTTGGCATGAATTTTGAGGTGACTGTACAACATTTTGGAGGCACATAAATCAAGGAGCATACCTGTAATTAATTGCAGAAAAATCTGGGAAGAGTTTTGTGGAGTTTCACTCATTTTCTTGTGTGAAGACTTGGCATGGTTACCAAGATAAGTTTGTCATTTATATTTCTGAAGATGAACATGATGTAACAGAATTCTCTGAAGCTCCTAAATAATAAAAATCTCCCTCTCTCATTGGTTTTCCCCTTGTGGGTTTTTCCATGGTCAAAGTTAGACCAAAAATATTTGTGTCAATATTTTCTGAGTTTTATGTGCTGCTGATATTTTTATTTCTGCGTTATAAACGATGTTCAGAATCTTCATGTTTCAGTTCTGAAATTAATTTTCTGCTATGTGTTTAATTGCTGATATAAAAGTGGGTTTGGGCATTAAACATTGGCTGAAAAATCAGCGAGACTGAAATTGGGTCGGGGTCTGAAAATTTACATGGTATCAGAGCTGAGTTGAAGGGAAGCAAAAATTTTAGCAGTCAGAAAGTTGGGACAACAGTCACTTCACAGGGAAAAATTTTGAATTTGTCATTTTCAGCAGAATAGGGTCAATCGCTACAGGTTTGAGAGTTGAGGACAAAATTGATGGGGCAACAAATTTTGGTGCATGGAAGGAGAGGATGATCTTTCTTTTGCAAGAAAACGAGTTGTGGGACATTGTGGAAAATACCACATCTCATCCTGTTGTGATACCTACTGATGCTACTCTTCTTGCAGCTTACACTAATAAGAGTATCAAGGCTAAGAGGATTATGCCTGATGCCATCAAGGACCATTTGATTCCTCACTTGACGGGGAAGACAAATTCCTATGAGATGTGGGAGTCTTTGACTAAATTGTACCAGAGTACTAATGAGAACCGGAAAATGGTTTTGAGGGAAAAACTAAAGAGCATAAAAATGACCAAGGATGAAAATGTGGTCACATACCTTACTAGATTGACATAGGTGAGGGATGAGCTTGGAGCTATGGGGGAAGCCATAGTTGACAATGAGATTGTGAGAATAGCATTGAATGAAGTTTCCAAACAATGGGCTGTTTTTGTGGAGGGCATTGTTGCTAGGGAGAAGCTTCCCAATTGGGAACGTCTTTGGGATGAATTTGTTCAAAAGGAGACCTGGAGAGGTTATGTACATGGCAGTTCGTCTATAGGTCACGAGGATGAGAATGTGGCTCTTGCTACCACTAGAAAGAAGAAGTTTAAAAAGGGTCCAAAGGGAGGAAACAAGCCCAAGGTTGAAGGAAGAAAGACATGAGCAAAGTCAAGTGCTTTGAATGCCATAAGTTTGGGCACTATGCAGGTCAGTGTCCTAAAAAGAAGAAGAAACAAACAATAGCTTCAATATATGTGGAAGAGTTTTCCACCAAGTTTGACAAGGAATTTTCCTTGATTGTGTGTCTATCCACGAGGATTACTCAAACATATACTTGGTATATTGATAGTGGTGCCTCTCACCATATGAAAGGGGTTCATGAGCACTGGACAGACCTCACAGAGATGGGAAATGTTGAGGTAGTGCTTGGAGATGATCGGGAGGTCAAGGTGGTTGGTAGCGGGACTATTTCATTTCAGAGGGAGTCTTTGCCTCCCATGACTTTGACAGAGGTTCTATATGTTCCGGGCTTGAAGAAGAAATTAGTGCCATTTTCTACTATTGAGGAGAAGGGATATGAGGTCTTGTTCCGTGATGGGCAGGTGCTTCTTTTCCCTAGGGGGTCTAACATCACTTCGACCAAAGTATCGGTACTAGACATGAGAGCTGTACAAGTTTTTGTTCCATCCAGTGAGAGCATTGATTCATACTACCAGCAACAATGACTTATGTGAGTTATGGCATACGAGGATGACACATTTGCACCATGGGGCTTTGAGAGTTCTGAGGGAGATGGTGACATGAGTTCCAAATTTTAGTTCAGAGCACCATGACTTGTGCAAGGGGTGTGCTTTGGGAAAGTACACCAAGACTGCTTTTTCGAGTAGTGACAATAGATCAACAGGGATTATTGATTTTATACATTCAGATGTATGTGGCCCGATGTCTTCGACATCGTTGACTGGTTCTTTATACTATGTTGTATTCATTGATGAGTTCTCACGGAAGTCCTGGATTTTCTTCATGAAGACCAAAAGACAGGTCTTCAGTTGGTTCCAAGAGTTCAAAGCTCTTGTGGAGAACCAGACAGGGAAGAAAATCAGAGTCTTGAGATTGGACAATGGGGGTGAGTATACCTCCAATTATTTCATAGACTTTTGTACAGGAGAGGGCATAAGGAGAGAGTTGAATGTTCCTTACAAACCGCAACAGAATGTGGTTGCAGAGAGGAAGAATACGGCCATTGTTGGGGCTGCGAGAGCCATGCTACATGATCAGGGGATGCCACTATTTCTATGGGTTGAGGCATGCTACACTGCAGTTTATCTATATAACAAGAGTCCCCACAAGGCTGTGGGGAGCATGACTGTTGAGGAGGATTTTTCTGGGAAGAAGCTTGAGGTGGGGCACCTTCGTATTTTTGGGTGCATCACATATTCATATGTCCCTTCTGAGAAGAGGAAAAAGCTGGAGCCCATGAAAGAGAGAGGGATCATTGTTGGGTACAATGAGACTTCAAAATATTTCTGTATATACCTTCCTTCCTTGAGGAAGACTCTCTTGAGGAGGGATGTTAGATTTGAGGAGGACAAAGCCTTTAGGAAGTCTAGAGGGTCAGAGAAGGGTGAGAAGTCTTCAGCACAGATTCAGGTGAGTCCTCAACAAAATACAATGACACAGAGTTTGGGGCCACCAACTTCAGTGATGGAAGGTTCATAGGTGATAGGGCCACATGATTCAGGTTCGCAGGCTACTGGTCCACAAGTTTCAGGATCATGTACTTCAGAGTCTACTTCAGGATCATTGTCTTCATGAGATGGGGTTGAGCAGGGAGAGTCTCCTCCATAGGACACTGGTTTAGAGAGGATGAATCCCAAGTGGCTTCAGGACACTTTGAGGGAAGCACATGGTTCAGTGGGGAATCCCAGACATGCAGTGAGGGAGAGTAAACCTCCTGAGAGGTTTTGCAGCTACATCGTGATGGTGAGCAGTATTCGAGAGTCTGAGCCTTCCACTTTTGAGGAGGCCACTGGTAGACATGTGTGGAGATATTCCATGATGGAAGAGTACAATTCCATCATGAAGAACGATGTCTGGGATGTTGTTCCTAGACCTGAGGGGAAGTCAATGGTGACTTCGAGGTGGATTGTCACACAGCCACTACGACTTAACAATTTTTTTTCCTTTTTCTCCTTTTTCTCGAGGGACAGAATCCCCAAGTTCCTACGAGGTCCTAGCGCAGGATAGCTCCTCTTGTTGAAACCTTCACTAAACCAATCCATCCGTTCTTTCATTGAAAACCCGTCATGTACAACTCAAGCACCACGCGTGGGTTTCACCTCCATGTGATCATCGGTTATGACCCCAGGCCAACCCAAGAGGTGCCTTTCTCATTTCACGACTCAACGATGCCCGAGAGTCCAGTATTTCGATTCTTCAAACCCTGAAATATGATATTGTCCCTTCGTTGAGATCGAGGACTGCAAATATCCCCCCTGATCCGATGGTCCTGGTCGTATCAGGACTTCGGTAACTGGGAGTTCAAAATGAAAGCGAGTCAAGTATTTCGACTCTTCAAACCCCGAAATCCGATACGCGAGTTCTTGTATGAGATCCGACGGTCCTCGATGATATGGATCCAATGGTCCAAATCTCTTCGGAGTTTCATGAATCATGAGTTCATTATGCAACGACTCTAGAACTCCTGTCACTCAAATCCTCGAATTTCGATATGGGAATTTGTGTAGAGGATCAATGAACCTCGTTGATCTAGATCTGATGGTCACTATCCCTCCTGAGCTTAAGGGCATTGAAGGACACTCAGCCTTAACCCCCTTGCTATCCTACGAGATCCAATGACTTACGGGGTTTCAGAGATTTCCCTGAACTCTGACCGCTCACCATGCGTCTCCTCCGATGGATGGTCCATTTCCTTCTGGAGTTTCGTGAACCGGGATTTCGTGACTTGTGATGACGAAGGGTCTTGCCCTTTGGTTTCCCGGGAGCCGAAACATTGAAATGCTGAAACATATTCACACTAAGCTAATTCGGGGTTTCGCATACCGGGACTTCGTGACTTGCGATGACGAAGGGTCTTGCCCTTTGGTTTCCCAGGAGCTGAAGCACCAAAATTTTGAAATACCGAAACCTATTCATACTAAACTAATTCAGGGTTTCGCATACCGAGACTTCACGACTTGCGGCGACGAAGGGTCTTACCCTTTGGTTTCCCAGGAGCCGAAATGATAAAACGCCGAAATGTCGATGAACGGGTCCAAATACTCTGGGACTTTCAGGACGTTGCCAAGTCCACCCTTCTGCCTATGCAAAGGTTAAGGTTGACGTGCAATAGATCTCTGACAAGTATTTCAGAGGGTTCTTAGGTAAATTATCCCTAGGCTTGGTGACCTGAGTAAAAGTTTTCCTACTTTTCCGAGCTATAAATTCAGTGGTAAGGGTAAAGTAAACTTGTGGGTTTACTATCATGGTAGTCCCTTTTAGGGACTCACTCTGACTCTAGAGTGCGAGGAAACTTCCCAAGAGAAGTGCCTTCAGGATATTAAACCAGGGCATAGCACGAGCCAAGTAGATAGGACCATTCTCAAGGGAACAAACTTGTATTCTGAACCTACTCATTCTATACATAGACCGATTATGGTCATATAAGTATAAGCATGCATTCCTTGTCTCCAAATCAAAACATAGGCAAACACTTCCATACAGAAAAACATTTATGAGCGTATAAACATGAGCATGCATCCAGGATATTGAATTCAAGATACAAGATATAAACACTTATAAGAAAAACACCAGGTGTGACGTGACTGCTGAGAGGGGTGCTCATTTCCACCCAACCGTAGGCTTAGTGACTCCAAACGGATTTACCACTAGCCACCCCGAGCTAGACCATGATGCTTGAGGTTTAGTTTTCTACTTTCAACTCAACAAAAGTCAAGGATGAAGGTTTCTCTCCTTCTCCTCTGTTCAGAACTCCCTGTGTTTCCAGAGTTTATCCAGTTCTTCCCCACGATCCCTGTCACACGCGTTCCCCCTTCTCCCTTACCACACTTCCTCTCTTGCCTACTTTTCTGCAAGATTGCGTGTGGCATGAATTTCCCCGTCCGCGGTCAAGTATAGGAGCTATTATGGATGGGTGGTTCACCCCCACCCTCTCATTAACTCTCGAGGAGCCTCCCCACCTACCAATCTAACGGGAAATCCATTCCGGGGTCAAAGATTTTCTTTGGTATTTGAGCAAGTAAAACCAGTATGGTACTGGCGCGGTGGAAGTAAACGAAACCATTCCAGGTCCCTTCCACCACCTCTCATTGGCCATCGTGGTCTCTTTTAGCACATCCCCCTCCCAACATCCATGCAACACATATTCATAACATAATTTACATTCATCGACCTTTTATAAAAAGGTCCGTCAAATCAAACATTCACGTCTTTGAGTTTGCCATAGTTCTTGGCCAATATAGTTATTTTTACAGATTGGGGGAAACAGGGTGTTACATGGCTCTATAAAATAAAGTATGCTATAGATGGCCATATTTAGAAGTACAAATATCGCTTCGTGGCTCGGGGGTTTTCATAGGTTGAGGAAGTCGACTATGATGAGACCTTTGCGCCGGTTGCTAGATACACGTTGACCAGGGAAGTGATCTCCATTGCAGCAGATATGGGTTGGAAGATCCACCAGATGGATGTGAATACCTCATTTCTGAATGGTCTTATTGAGGAGGAGGTGTATATTAAGCATCCATTGGGATTTCAGGTGCATGGGAGAGAGTCTCATGTGTGTAGATTGAAGAAGACATTGTATGTGATGAAACAAGCTCCCATAGATTGGTATTTGAGGATAGATGCCTATTTGAGTAGTTGGGTTTTGAGAAGAGTAAGGAAGATCCCAACCTATACTTCATTATGGTTGGAGATGATCCTCTCATTCTTCTACTATATGTGGATGATCTTTTCATTACAGGGGTAGAGAGACTAATCAACAACTGCAAGGAGAGCCTTTCTTCAGAGTTCGAGATGACTGACATTGGATTGATGCATTACTTTTTGGGATTGGAGGTTTGGCAGGAGCATGGACACATCTTGCCGAGATAGGGAAATTATGTGTGTGACATTCTAAGTAGATTTCAGATGGGGGATAGCAGGCCCATGACCACTCCCATGATTACCAACTGAAATAAGCTTCATGCTTCTGAGTCACAGTTGGTGGATTCCACTTTGTACCGTCAGTTGATTGGGTCATTGATGTATTTGGTCAATACTAGGCCAGATATTTGTTTTGCTGTCAACACTCTCAGTCAGTTCATGGTGGAGCCTAGGAGAGTGCACTGGGTGGTAGAAAAACATGTGCTCATGTATATTTGTGGTACGGTAGATTATGGTTTGGAATTTCACAGAGGAGATGGAGTTCATTTGGTTGGCTATACAGACTCGGATTGGGAAAGATGTGTCAGTGACAATAAAATCACTTCAGGGTGTTGTTTTGGATTAGGATCAGTAGCTGTTTCTTGGTTCAGTCAGAAACAAAAGTCAGTGGATTTGAGTTCTGTAGAGGCTAATGATATCACAGCCAGTCAGGCGAGTTGTGACGTCCTTTGCCTTCTCAAGATGCTGTTGGGATTTTTCGATGTGCAATTGAGGCCTACTGTGATTTACTGTGATAATCAGAGTTGCATTAAACTCTCAGAGAATCCAATTTTTCATGACCAGTCTAAGAATATTGAGATTCGTTATCACTTCATCCATGATTATGTTCAGAGAGGAGTTGTGGAGCTACAATACATATCTACAGAGGAGCAGGTTGCATACATACTCACCAAGGCATTGGGTAGAGACAAGTTTGTATTTTTCAGGGACAAGCTCAGAGTGGTGAGTAACACTTTCCTCGGTAAGAGGGAGTGTTAAATTTTTAATTAAATAAAGTACCTAGGCAAGTTTTTCTCATCCCTAGGTGCCAAAGGGGTGAGAAAGTGCCTAATGTGGGACCTAATCATTTAATTTGTGAGATGCAAATTAAAAGCTGACTTTATGACTTTAGTGAGGGTGAATGAAGAGACATTTAATCTCAACCACTCATCTAATCTAATCTTGGCCATTGGATTAGAAAACTCCTCACCTACCTCATGAGGTCGATTAGGGTTGGAGGGCACACCCATTGTTGGGTTTTTGGTTCATTGTTGAGAGAGAAAGAGAGAGAGAGCATCTTCGAGTTGGAGAGGAATCCATTTTTGCAGAGCTAGGGCATGCATCCCAAGGCTACTATCTAGCACAAAAATCGAGGCAACAAGTACAACATTGAATGCAGGTCGTATTGTACGGATAGAACATGCCGTACAACAAGAAAGGCAAGCACAGAAATCGAGGCAAGGTACAGTTCAAGCAGAGAGGTCGTACTGTATGTATTTTTTAATTCCATAGAGCAGGAAAAAGGGCATGGAAACCAAGGAAGAAATTACAGTCCATACTGTACAGATTCCATACAGTCAGTATGATCTGTACGACTGTTATTCAAGAACATAAATCGAGGAGAAGGCGATGTGCTATTTTTTGGAAGTTTTAGCACGTTTCCCAAGGCAAATGTACAACATTTATTGCACTATTTTGGGATGAGTTAGTTGGCACAAATTTCAAGGTGACTGTACAATATTTTGGAGGCACAAAAATCAAGGAGCAGACCTGTAATTAATTGCATAAAATTCTGGAAAGACTTTTGTGGAGTTTCGCTCATTTTCTTGTGTGAAGACTTGGCACAATTATCGAGATAAGTTTGCCATTTGTATTTCTGAAGATGAACATGCTATAATAGAATTATCTAAAGCTACTCAATAATAAAAATATCCCTCTCTCACTGGTTTTCCCCTTGTGGGTTTTTCCAGGGTCAAAGTTAGACTGAAAATATCTGTGTCAATATTTTTTGAGTTTTATGTGCTGCTGATATTTTTATTTCTGTGTTATAAACGATGTTCAGAATCCTCATGTTTCAGTTCTGAAATTAATTTTCTGCTGTGTATTTAATTTCTGATATAAAACTGGGTTTGGGCATTAAACATTGGCTGAAAAATCAGCAACACTGAAACTGGGTTGGGGTTTGAAAATTTACACTTCCCATCCCTTAGTTGTCACAATGGCAAGTGCCAATCGTATGGAATCCATCTTCGATACTGGAACAAAGGTCTCATCATAGTGATTACCATGCACCTCCTGAAATCATTTGGAAACAAGCATGTCTTTGTATCTGCTAATCTGTCCATCCGCTATGCTCTTGGTCCTATAGACCCATCTGCATCTGACAAGTTTCCTCCCAGAAGGAAGGAGAACCAAATCCCAAGTCTTGTTCTCAAGGAGGGAGTTGTACTCCTCCTGCATGGCAGATTCCCAAAAGGGATTTCCAACAACCTCACCATAAGACTATGGATCTGAATAATGAACCAAGAAAAGATGCTTGGAGGGTAATGGTTCCGTCACAGTGAGTGCAACAAGAGGCTCCTTGAAATTAGATTGAGTCCTCCTAGTATCGGCTGGATCACCAAAGAGATCCCCTGCATCCTGAAGAGTAGTATGTGCCCACTTGGGCCTCTGCTTTGGCTCTACAAACGCATCTGGATGCTGTGACTCAAACTGTGGTATTCCATTTTTATACAAGTTGTTGCTCTCCATGATCTACCTTTCAGCGGTTAAACTGATTTCTAAAGGAACCTCCTATGATACCAATTGTTGGATTACTGAGAGGGGGGGTGAATCAGTAACAGAGAAATTATAATCCTTTTTAAACCAAATAACCCAAGTGTTATATCAATGTATAATTATCATCCAATAATTATCAATGAACAAATGAACAATCATACACATACATAGTACACGAGTGTTTTACGTGGAAACCCAAAGCAAGAGAAAACCACAAAATGATTTTTCTTATATGTATTGAAGAATAACATTCACTGGAAGCACCAACTTCCTTTTTTTTCCAGCTGCAACTAGAAGGAGGCTCCAACCCCCTATTTTCTCAGGCTACAACTTGAGGGAAGCTCCAACTCCCCAATTTTCTGGCTACAACTAGAAGGAAGCTACAACCCCCTATGTTCTTCGGCTACAACCGGAAGGTGGGTACAACCGCCTGTCCTTGCCCCATACAACCGCCCTATCGTAGAAGTATAATGATGGAACCACTATCACACTATCATTGTGAGATATATTTATATAAACCTGTACCAATCAACCTGCACCAAACAACCTGTAACAACCTGTACCAAACAACCTGCAATCAACCTGTACCATAAACAAGTGCATCAACCATGCACCAAACTATACCTCAACCTGTACCATCAACAAATGCATCAACCATGCACCAAATATGTACCAATCATGCATCAAATACACATAAACTATTACTCATCAATATGTACCAACATCATCAACTATACACCTCATGTATGTGCCAACTCATCAACTACTTGTCTCAACCATGTATGCAACATGTACCTCAACCAAATTCCCTCATCAATTTCATCATACAAATATAATTTGTAACTTTGTAATAGACCTGGTGTATGATCACATACCAGCAAGCCTTCCTTAACTTTAACAACAAGAGACTAGCATTTTTCATCAAACTTTACTTTAGTCTCACATGACTAATTTTGTATTAGTCAACAACCCTAACTTGAAATAATCATAAGTATGTACATGTAATGAATAAAGATCTAAAAATAGCACACACTTTTCTTCAATGTATTTTATGTAATTCCTCCAGGTTTCACTATTTGGAACCTCTCAGAAAAAGAGTTATAGCAAAAATGACATACCTTGTTGAATTCTGGCCTATTCTAGAGAGAAAACTTGTAGAGCGTGCCCTGCATGGAATATTTGTTGTATGGATCTAAAAATGGTACACAACATACTAAAAAATGTACTCTAACCAATACATTTGGTCTCACTAATTTTTGATTTGTTATGAATAAGTTATGACGTTTTTACCCAAAACACATGTTTTAGACTAGTTTTAGGACTAGCCACAAACCCTATTTTCCACAGAGTTTAACTTAAAAAATAAAATGACTCACAAGATGAAATTTTTATCACAACTACTTGCATATGTTTCATCAATGGCCTTAATATTTCATGGTCTGAATCATTCTAGAAATTTTTTTATTGCGAAAATGGTGAGATGACCTGTAAATAACATACCTTAGAAAAGATCATCAAAAGAATTTATCCTCCCTTGAATTTAGGCCTTCTTTACTTCACCTTCCCTTTGAAATTTGCCTTAGATATCCTTTGGTTACATCGGTCACTTGTAGATATTCAATATTCTCAAGTGTGATTAAATGATAAACCCTTGCCTCTTATTTATATGTTTATGTAGCTTCCTCAAGGGGTTACCTTCTAACCATTTTAAACCACTTTCCTTATTTTAGGGCTAACCCACTTCTAACCACTGGTCCACTTAGTAATTTATCCATTAAATTTATTATTTAAATAATTTATTTTGTATCAACTTTGACTTATAGTACACTCATCACTTCGCTTTATTATTTAAATAATTTCTTCTTTGCAACCACTTTGACTACTTTGACCTTTTGGGTCTTCTAGATGACTCATGAGAGTTCTCCAACTTCACATGGCCATAACTATCTAACCATGAGGATTTATGTGACGTTCCACATACCACCAGAAATGGAATGACATGTAATATCCATCTACAATAGTCTTACCTTCAAATATATTAAAACTCATACCATTATGCATCAAACAAGCTTGGGTCTATTACCCAAACCTTTGTGCTACCAGAATTCACAACCAAACTTTCTTCAAGGGTTGACATCAATGAAAACCAACCCAAATAATAAAAAATAATGTCATATTGTGGGGAAGGGTCCCTCATATCGGTGAAATATTAGTATTGTATTAGATTGATTATATGGTCATCTTCACTAGCTAGAAACTCTAATACATTTGAACTGACCTACCTATACAACCACTCTAGTTGGGCCCTCTTGCGAAGCATCTACCCCAACATGTGCATATGCACATTAGTCATCGTCCCAGGAGAGAGGCAAGTGAATGTTGGTCGAGTGACCAAAAACCTTTCAAAAAATAAAGTAGAGAATTTTAAATCAAAGGGGAAATCCATCCTCCCATTAAACACAACATGATAGTGATTCAAAACAAAACAAGATTACCACAAAAAAATGTTAGACCACCTAATAAATCTAGGTCTTTGAACTAAGGTATTTGCATAGTGCATCATTGGGAAACTAATACGCTTCCCATCAGAGGTATAGTGTATTTATTCCATGACCATAAGTAACAAGCACCTCACCTCCTCTACACCAAATGCAACTAGCCACCAACAACTTGGAAGTCACTAGGTCACCGATGTCTACACTGACATGTCTTTGCACATATGAGATCAATCCCTTTCTCGCAATGCTAAGTGGGAGATTGGGTAACTCAGGAAAATAATTCCTTTCCTAGACAATACGTAAATGAAATAAATATCCCCTTTGTTGGGATAGTACCATAGATTATGACCGATCTTGAATGCCTATCTGACATGATCCTAGTGATGGATGAATTGCATCAACAAGTGCATGTCCCCTTTGAGGGATGTAGCCTTGTCATAAAATTTGATGAGGCTCACATCCCTCAAAAGGACATGATTATGTGTTGTAATAGGGAAATGGTATATATCCCCCTCCCTATCTTGGGCCTCCCATTTCTCATACAAAGTTGTATGAGTCAACCTGCTCCAACTATTTTTGTTGTTGCTATTGTGTTGCAGTTTCCGATTCACATACAATTTTATTAGGCGCATGTGCGCGTGCACACGTGCACACATACACACACATAAAATGAATACTTCATAACAAATTACAATTTGAAGGCCAAGGGACTTGAAGTAGGGCTTACCCCTCTCTTTGTTTCCCTATCCATCAAGGAAACCTGGTTCCTTCATTTTTTTCCAACCAAAAAACCACTCCTACAAAACTGCATAGAAGCATTGGTGCCTGCTGTAATTTGTCTTTGGTATTGCTTCATTCTATGGTGCAGGAAAATCCCATAAGCAAAGGAAAAACGTGTAGGTTCATGGGACTATGGGACAATAAAAAAAAATTCTCAAGTTCGTTGGACTGTGGGGCAAGAAAACCAAATGCATAGGTTCGTGGGATCATAGGGCAAGAAAACCCTCAAAATACAATTTAAAAAAACCTATGAAAATTCACACAAGCTGTGGATTGCTGGATTTGGACAAAAGGGGTATAGAATTTTATCCAATGGAAAGTTTCCTTTTAGACAAGATGTTATTTTTTATGAAATAGAAAGTCTAAGTACATGATAAATTAATAAGTCCCTAGTCAATTGGAGTAAAAAGTGACTAAGGAACGACAAAACATGAAATACATAAACAAATCAAGGGAAGATCATTGTTTTGCAATGGATTGGGTATAAAAAAAGTAGGAGGAAGATGAAAGATTACAAAATTCTTCAAAAGTTCACTTAGAATATTCAACTCAAGTTAACTCGGATAATATTTCTCAAGTTGATACATCAAGTCCATTTCATGTTGTATACAAGATTCCAAAATGGGAAACACAAATTCTTAAGTAAGTGAGGCTTGATGAAAGACATAAAACATGTATGAGGATTTATATAACGGGTCAAAGAAATATTGTTCTTGCTACTAATGTAATCACCGAACCATCCTCTTTTACAAAGGTTGTTGAACATGAAGAATGGAGGAAAGCAACGAAGAATGACTATGCAATGGTGATTAAGAATTAGAAGTGGAAAATTGTTGAGTGTTCTCAAAACGTAAAACCCATTGGTTGCAAATGGGTTTACAAAGTAAAATACAAGGCAAATAGTGAAATTGATAAGTATAAGGTGAGACTTCGTGTTTGGTCAAGTGAAATTTTCAATCAAAGGAGGGATTGTTAGCAATAATGATCCTAAATTTCAAGTTATATATCATAATTTCATAGTTTTCTAAAGGAAAATATTATTTGTAAATGGACATCAATCACACTCATGATTATGTGGTTAGTTGTCCATATTAGTTTTAGGAATATTATGGTCCTTATTCCTCACAGATGTTTAATGTAATTTATTTTCTCTATTAATTTAATTTATGTGTCTGAGGACACTTTGTCACCCTCAATGTTAACTTTATAATATTGAGAATCAATGAGCTTGGTGCCACCTAATATTACAAAGAGCACTAAAAAAACACATGAATCAGATTTATTATTTGTGTTCTACAATGCTCTTATGATGTATAAGAGAACATGTATCAATGCTATTGAACATTTGAAAATGCACTAAAGAGAAAGGGAAAATGATCCATTTAAGAAAAACCTCTCAATCTGCATGATATGTAGGGAGGCACCGCTAACTGTGTTTTTGTACATGTTCTATAGCATCAACAAGTCTAAAATATTTTTATTTAGAAAGCACTCAATGATGTGTTTATAATATTGAAAATCATTAATGATATTTCCATGTAGTGTTATAAAGAGCACTAGTAAGTTTGAGATATTTTTTTTATAAAAGGTCCTCGAAGTTGCATTTATAATCATGAGAAGCATCGGGTATAGTGCCACCTAATATCATAAAGAGCACCAAACCAATGGGGTTTTTTAGTGTTTTTATTGAATTATTGGTGTGCTCAATGTAAAAGAACGCACCACTAATGACATGTGCTGTAAATTTACAAGATGTACCACATTGTTCGATGTGAGCCAAACAACTTGAATGCACAACACAATTTTTTTTTTTAAATTGAAAAAGAAGGAAAATTTAAGCCAAATTTTATATTTTAATCTGCTAAAAATGTAAATGATAAGGTGACAAACAATGTGCCTAGTCTCTTCCCTACCAAGGAGGCATGGCTTCCATGTACATAAACAAATGAAAAATGTGGTACCATTTTGAAAAAGTCAATAATGAACCAATTCCACTGGAAAAGCGAAGAAATCTAGGAATCTGTCAACACAATAGCACCAACTAGTACTTAGGTGATGGTGGCAATTAATTCCATATGTTACACTTTACAATCACCTTGTGAAGGCTTTGCAAAAGTGCTAGTTTTTGTGATAACAATAGCTTCACACATAATCAATAGAGTAGGTTTTATTGGCCTACTTTATTTAGAGATGTTTTTGTAAGGAAACGCCTACCCTTCCAAATATTTACTAGTAAGATGAAAAGAGATGATATGCCTTTGAAAACCATTACAGTGGATAATCCTTTTACAAAATGGGGATTATATGTCATCGAAATGAAGAAATAACATTAAAGGTAGCCAATTTAGAGAAACTCATCCAGTTTTTACAAGAGAATATTTTGTGCAAGTTTGGTGTTCCAAAGAAATTCATTAATGATAATGGTTACATATTCATGGGCTCCAAGTTCACAACTTTTTATGACAATTTTGGTATAACAATGAGTCGATCATCAAATTATTATCCACAGGGTATTGGATTGGCTGAATAAACTAATAAATCTATGATACAAATCCTCAAGAAGACAATTATTGCAAACCAAAGAGATTGACATAAAAATCTTACAAATTATTTGAGGGAAAGTAGGATCACACTCAAAAGTAGTACAAACATTCTGCTTTTTCTTTGGTCTATGAAAATGATGCTATATTATCAATGCACTTTAAATTAAATGCATTAGCCATAGCCACTAGAATCGAAGATGAAGAAGAAACACCACCCTTGCAATCTTGTTTTTATCAGTTGATGCAGTTAAAGGAGAAAAGATCAAAGGCCATTTTGAATATACAAAGAAATCAATAAGCAGTGAAGAAATACTTTGATCAAAGTGCCACAATTAAAGACTTTCATAAGGGTCAATTTGTTTTATTATGGAACAAGGCTAAATAGAAGCCATTTCTCAACTCCAAGTTTGACGCTCTTTCGATTGGTCCTTATCAAATAGAGAAAGTTTGTGGTTTCAATTCCTATTTACTCAAAGGCGTGTATGACATACTTCTAAAACTTCTTGTAAATGGGAAACATTTGAAACAATTCTTCTTTTAATGATCCTATTGTTCCTAAAACACCAATGCATCATAAACCGCTCTACACTACCACTGTTCATAATGATTTTTTGTAAATAATATTTTCCTTCATTATTTTTTTTCAACACCATGCTCAAAGGAAATGTCCTTTTGGGTTCTTAGCAACCCACAGGGGGTCATTGTCCCGCAGTTGGAGTCAAAATGTTGATCCATTTTTATATCTCAACGTTTGTATTTGTATCCTCAATTCATGCGGATGAAAAAAGGATCTCCCTTTTCCTCCCCAACTCATTATCCTCCACATTATGAGTACATTACACATCTTCGCATCACTTTATGAAACAATCATACCCTTCCTCAACACTTAGTCATTTTCTTGATTTTCGATTTGTGCTATGCAGAGAAACCTTGCATTGAGTTCATGCTCTGCATCCCAGATTGAGTCTATTCTATGAATCCCAAATTGAGTCTATTCTTCAGACTCCACATAAAGACCCCACACTTTATTTTTATAGTATTTTGCATTGGACCAATACTTATTTTATTTTGAGTTGTGTACCATGCAGAGAACTCATCAAAAAATCATTTCTACGCAAACCATTCCTATGCATAAACCTTTTCCACAACAACCATTTTCTCCGCATAGATCTCACTTTCGCAAGACTCATCGCTCCACATTCTTTCTACATTGAATGTCACGTGCTTATCATTTTTCCCACTATGAAACTTTTCCCAGTTTCCATTCTCAAGGTGATTTATGGTGGATTTATGATAACCTGATAAATACGGTTCTCAGAAGCAACTGAGGCTTAACTGTTGCATTTTCCCATAAATCATATTCTTATGAATGATAATTACTAATAATTTGTATGCATTATGGAGGAAAGTGTACATATCAAAGGGATGTTTCATTAAGGACTATTAATTATCTTTGTCGTCTATTGGTTAAAGGTCTGTAATTTATATCTATAATCTTCATATATATCAAAGTATATTAAAAGAGGGGGAAAATATGGAAACTATAAAGAATAAATATCCTTTCTATGGAGATATTTTCAATTCTTTATCCCATTGGGATAAATATCGTAACTAGTCTATGACTTATCAATGGTATTCTAGTCTCACCCATGAGCAAAAACTCCCCCCAAAAAATTGGAAAATTGGTTTAGCTAAGGTGGGTTGCATTCCATTGGTATTTGATTTTAGAGAGATCATCTCTTGGTGCACAAGTAGGTTCGACACAAATCACATAATGATTTGATTTGTGGCAGACGAAAGTACTCCCATCTTGTTAACTCCTATTGTATTAAGAAAAATGTTGTGATTTCCAACTCTAGTTAAAGTCCTCAATCTTCCAAATGAATATTATTTTCTTGACTCACAAGGTGGTGGAGTAAACTTGCTAAAGTATTTTTTGATACCATCCTCTATTATGCTAACCAACATAACACATGTTGACATATACATGTTGTTTGATCCCTACCGAGATTTTGCTTGGCTCTTTTCATGGCTCGTCGCACATGATACTACATATTATATTCCAAGGTATGTTCTACATGTACTGCACTTCTCCATTCAGATGAGAGTAATCTTCGAGTGGGCCAAAATTATTTGTTGTGAACCAAACACCTTGAAAATGATAAAAATTCAATGAATATAGTCCACTTAGTGGGGAAAACCTCATTTTAAAATATATCCAATTCACAAGACAATATATTATGATCCTAATACTAGGTCTCCTTGGTGTGTGTGTGTGTGTGTATGTATATATATATAGGAGACAAAGAGTACAATGAAAAGTTCTATCCGACTTACTAATATAACAAATAAATTAATAGTGAATGTTTATCAGGGCCTTAACATATCTTCTAGAGGCATATTATTCCACTTGATCAAGTAATCTATAATGGTTCTATTCCAAAGAGATAGAGAACACTTCCAATCCCGTGAATAATCTTGTAGTGTCCATAAAATTTTGGAGCTAATTTCCGATTCTTCTTTTGTTTGAGTGTGGATTTCTTATAAGGTTGTAGTCTCAAAAATACCCAATCACCCTCCTCAAATTGTCTTTCACTTCGATGTTGATCTACTTGTTTCATCCTGTTTTGCGCCATTTGTACGTTTTCCTTTAGAATTGTCAAATTTTATTTAGTCTTCTCCATATGGGACTCTATTGCCTATACTTTGAAATTATCTTGCAACAAATATCAAATACTAGGAGCTATATATCCATAAAGGGCCTCAAATGGGAACATTTTAGTAGATGTGTGATATGTAGTATTATACCACCATTCTACCATAGGAATTCAATTTTATCCATTTAGATCGCTTATATGAAGAATAACATCGTAGATAACCCTATAAACATTTTTTTAACTATTTCTGTTTAACTATATGTTTGTGGATGATATGTTGAAATCATAGCTACTATTGTTCCACTCATCTTCCATAATTATTTCCAAAAATTTCCTTTGAATTTTGGATCTGTCACTTAATATTACTTTAGGAAGACCATGAAATATATGAATTTCATTCATGAACACTTCTTCCACTTGGCTTGTTGTATATGTACTTTTAATTCCAAAAAAATGTGCATATTTTGTTAGTCTATCGACGACCACAAAAATGACATCCTTACCTTCAGATTTTGGTAACTATGTAATGAATTCCATTGATATCTCTTCCCATATTTGATTAGGTATGTGTAATGGCTGAAATAACCCTAGAGACTTTATTATCTCTCATTTATTTCTTGGAAAACCTCACATTCTCTTACAAAGTTTTTAATATCTTTCTTCATTCCTTCCCCAAAAAAATATTTTTTGATTTTTTGATATGTTTTAAGGAACCCTCCATGTCCTGCCATCGGAGAGTCATGGGACTCCCTTAATATTTGTTGCTTCAAATATTCTATCCTTGTGCCAAAGTATATCTCCTTTCCACTCCCAATGTTTCATAGAGTTCATTCCTTCCTCTATACATTGTATTTTTTGTTTAGCATTGTTGTCATTTTCCCATTCATGGTGAGATTCTTCTAGCCACACATGAATAGAAGATGTAATAGAATATAATCTTGAGGCTTCTTTTATTCTATAAAGAGCATATGCTACTATATTTTCCTTCCTTTTTTTTTTTTTATAAATTATTTCAAAATTAAACCCTTGCATTTTTTCTACCCATTTTTGTTGCTCTTCTGATGAAAATCTTTTCTCCAAAAAGTACTTTAGGATATCATGGGTTGTCTTGAATTTAAAGTGCCTCCCAACAATATAATATCACCATTTTTTATTGCATGTAAAATTGCTTCCATTTCTTTTTCATATGTAGATTTCACCAATTCTTTTCCCTTGAATTGTTTTCTTTCAAAAGCCAATGGTCTCCCTTCTTGTGTCAATACTGCTCCAATTCCTCGTCTGGATTCATCACATTCTGCTATGAATATTTTACCAAAATATGGTGTTTCCAAAACTAGTGTAGAAGACATGGCATCCTTTAAGAGAGAGAATTCCAAAGTAGCCTTATCGTTCCATACAAACACATTTTTCTTCAAGAGAGTTATGAGTGGGATTGCAATGCGTGAATAATTATTAACAAATTTTCGATAATACATGTGAGAAATAAAATCCTCTAATACTCTTGATATTCTTAGTATTAGGCCATTTTGTAATAGCTTGAATATTTTGAGGGTCTACCTTAACCCCTTCCCTTTAAAGTGTAAATGTGTTGAACCTGCATAGAATAGATCTAGCTAGAAAATAATACACACATTTGCAAAGAGAAATTGAGAAAGAAGAAGCAAGATAGAAAGAATGGAAGAATTCTCATTAATCGTATATCACACTCAAAGAGTGAATAATTTACAATATATATAGGATAAATGAGTAACTAATGAGCCATAGTGGTGGTCTAGATTGATTTGGACACACACGAGCAGTTACAAGAGTAAACTACCACCTAGCTGAGTTAACTAGTCAACTAGTCTTCAGTTAACTGACTGAACAAAGAGTAGTGAGTTGGTGATGATCCCAATGTTTCATGGTGACAAAACCAATGCAACATCTAAACTCAACTCAACTATTCAAATTGAAGTGTCAACTGAAAGAGAATATTCTCCAGGTGGAATATTCTCCCCTAAAATATAGGAGACTGGATAATAACTAATTATGACTAATAAAAAAGGAATAACCTTAGGAAAAATAAATCCTAGGTGTGTGTGAAGTATCTCCAACAGAAAGAATGTGACCCACATATTCTACTTCTTGTTTTCCAAAATAACATTTAGATATTTTTACATACAATTGATTGTTCTCAAGAATTTGCGGGACTTGATCCACGTGTTTAATGTGGTTTTCCAATGATATGTTATAGATAAGTATATAATCAAAGAAAACTGACACACAATTTCTAATATGGGGTCGAAAAGTTTTGTCCATAAGGATTTAAAAACTCGAAGGAGCATTAGTCAACCCAAAAGGCATGAACAAGAACTCATAGTGTCAATCACGAGTTCTAAAATATATTTTAGGAATGACATCTTTTCTTAATATGATATGGTGGTATCCTGATTTAAGATCTAGCCTTGTAAAATAAGCCACTCCAAGAAGCTCGTCTAATAGCTCATCAACATTTGGAATAGAGAATTTATCCTTTATAGTGAATTTCTTTAGATCTCTATAATTAAGACACATCCTCAAAGAATTATCTTTTCTTCTCACCATCACTATTGGAGCTGAAAATGAACTCATACTTAGTTGAATAATACATGAATCCAACATGTCTTGTACTATTTTATCCATCTCCACCTTTTGTTGATGAAGATATCTATAAGGCCTTTTATTAGAAGGAGTACTTCCAAGTATTAGTTTGATTTGATGTTCATGATCTCTATATGGAAGTAGACATTCAAGAATTTCTTGGAAGACCTTATAGTGATTTTCCAAGGTCCATCTTAATTCCTCTAGAATATTTTCATCTTCTTGATTAACTTCTATAGAATAAAGTTTAACCACCACTCCCTTGCTACCCTTTTTTGGGAGCTTTTCAATTCTATGAGATCTAATGACTTGAGAATTTTTTTTTTTAACCCTATGAGTTCATATCGAATTCCTTCCAATTTAAATCTCATGAATAATTCATTATATTTTGTATAAATTGTACCTAATGTTCTCAACCATTGAATCCCTAGAACAATATCTACACCTCCAATGGGAATGACATACATTGGGATTTCCAAATTATATCCACTTACAATTAGTTTAATGTTGTGGTATTTTCCCACATAATCAATACTCCCTCTATTAGTAACAAAAGATTTAAAATTTGACATTGGATATACAAAACAATTGATGTACTTTGCTAATCTTTTATCAATGAAGTTATGGGTACTACCCAAATCAATGAGCACTATAACCTTTTGATTTTTAATGTAACCTACAATCTTTGAGGTTTGGCGTGCTAACAACTTTTCCAATGCATGGACAAATATTTCACACTTGTATGAATCAATTTTGTGCACAATTGCGACCTCTATTTTCTGCTCTGTTAAGTTGACAATTGCTTCATCATTTCCTTGTGTATATGCCTCCACTTCCTCTTCATCGTTATTTTCCAAGGTGAAAAACTTTGTTTCTTAACATTTATGCCCTTTTGAGCATTTGTTGTTACAACCAAAGCATACTCATTTTTCTCTTATTTCCTCCATTTCCTTATGTGATATTCAAGTAGGTTGAGGTAATGTTTTCTTTTGAACCCAAAAATGATCTCCGATTCATGCGTATGCTCCAATGGTATACTTGTGTGTAGCCTAATTCTTGGCTTGAATATGACGATCAAATTGTGTAGCTTCCATAATATTTTCAGGATGTTTTAGGAAAATCTCAAGTTTAATGTCTTCTTTTAATCCACCCATGTAAACTTCCAACAAATATTCATCACTTATGTTATCCACCATTGTGGCCAATACCCATAATTATGAATTATAATCTTCAATATCACCCAAGTGCTTGATTATTTTCAATTTACTAAAAACATAGTTACCAACTTAATGAGAACTGTGACCTCAAAACGAGAACTCTGGCCCAAAAAACCCATATTTTTGCATAAAACACATCAAAATCAACCCCCAAATCAAAAAGTGGTGCTACCGGTGGCACGATTTTTTAAAATGGAGTAAAAAATACAACAATTTTCAAACATGGGCTTCAAAACTTAGACAATAGCTCAGAAAAACCTTAAAAATCAACACCTAAAAATAAATAAGATGTTTTTGATTTTTTCTTTTTCTTTTCAAAACGTTAAATTTTGAGATCATTCGAAATCACGTTTTTATCACTTGGTACCATTAAAACCAAAACCTCAAAATCAACCATCAGATTGAAAAGTACTGCTATCGGTAGCACCCATTCTAAAATTGGGGTATGAAAATGACACATTTTTATAATGTCGTAAAAGAACTCATCATTACTGTAAACACAATCATAAAAGAAACCCTTAAATGTTTACTTTTTAAATGTTCATTTAAGTTTCTGTGGTGAGAATTATGTTCAGAATTTGTCGAAAAATCCACAGTGTTGATGACATCTTGTCGTCGACGTTTCGGATCCATAGCAGGATCCATCATCAGGACAAAAAAGTCTGAAAAAAATAGTAGGAGAAGAGCCTTTATTAAATAGTGATGAGGCGGGTGAAGGAGATGCAAAGCACAAGGTAATACATAATGCCATGAAAATATCACAATATAGTTTAAAAATTCAACGTCATTTTTTAATAATTTTTTAATTTTAATAATAAAGCAGTAAATACAAGTTACATTGAATGAAACATAAATAATTTCTTAAAAGTATTCTTATATTGACCATATTCAAAACATATGAGCTAAGAAATTTTATGAGCTAACAAAATTATGAAAAACAAAGAAAAACTAGAAAGAAATGAAAAAAATTTAAAATCTCCCCGAAAAACAATAATTAAAAAAATAAAAATACGTTTTTTTGTTAAAAAGAAGAGCAAAAAATCCCTTCAAACTTAAAAAAAGAAAAAAAGAACTGAAAACAATCAAAATTTAATAAACAAAAAACAAAAAAAACAAAAATATTTTTTTTTTAACAAAAACACTAATATTACCTAAGCTGCAAATTTATTTAAATGTTTTTTTTAATAATATGTTAATAATGTAAGAATGTTATAATATAACATTATTATATTACGACAATTGTCAACTTAGCACTGCCCAACCCCCTCGCGGGCCTGGCCCAGGTCCCATTGATATTATAACGCTGTTATATTATAACAATGCTATAATATAACATTGTTATAATATAACAATGTTATATTATAAAATATGTTTATGTTTTTTTTTTTAAATATTTATGAAGTTTTTTGTGTAAATTTTATTTTGTTAAGGTTTTTAATATAAATTTAATTTTTTGTTGTTGTAGTTTTAAGGTTTTTCAAAACACATCAAAATAAACACCCAAATCAAAACACATCACAAAACACATCAAAATCAACCCCCAAATCAAAAAGTGGTGCTACCGGTGGCACCATTTTTTAAAACGGAGTAAAAAATACAACATTTTTCAAACATGGGCTTCAAAACTTAGAGAGTAGCTCAGAAAAACCTTAAAATCAACACCTAAAAACAAATAAGATGTTTTTGATTTTTTCTTTTTCTTTTCAAAACGTTAAATTTTGAGATCATTCGAAATCACATTTTTATCACTTGGTACCATTAAAACTAAAACCTCAAAATCAACCATCAGATTGAAAAGTACTGCTACCGGTAGCACCCATTCTAAAATTGGGGTATGAAAATGACACATTTTTATAATGTTGTAAAAGAACTCATCATTACTGTAAACACAATCATAAAATAAACCCTTAAATGTTTACTTTTTAAATGTTATTATCATGCAAAGCACAAGGTAATACATAATGCCATGAAAATATCACAATATAGTTTAAAAATTCAACGTCACTTTTTAATAATTTTTTACTTTTAATAATAAAGCAGTAAATACAAGTTACATTGAATGAAACATAAATAATTTCTTAAAAGTATTCTTATATTGATCATATTCAAAACATATGAGCTAAGAAATTTTATGAGCTAACAAAATTGTGAAAAACAAAGAAAAACTAGAAAGAAATGAAAAAAATTTAAAATTTCCTTGAAAAACAATAATTAAAAAAATAAAAATACGTTTTTTTGTTAAAAAGAAGAGCAAAAAATCCCTTCAAACTTAAAAAAAGAAAAAAAGAAGTGAAAAACAATCAAAATTTAATAAAAAAAAAACAAAAAAAAACTAAAATATTTTTTTTTTAACAAAAACACTAATATTACCTAAGCTGCAAATTTATTTAAATGTTTTTTTTAATAATATGTTAATAATGTAAGAATGTTATATTCAATGTTATATTATAACATTGTTATAATATAACTATGTTATAATATAACATTATTATATTACGACAATTGTCAACTTAGCATCGCCCAACCCCCTCATGGGCCTGGCCCAGGTCCCATTGATATTATAACGATGTTATATTATAACAATGCTATAATATAACAATGCTATAATATAACAATGCTATAATATAACATTGTTATAATATAACAATGTTATATTATAAAATATGTTTATGTTTTTTTTTTTTAAATATTTATGAAGTTTTTTGTGTAAATTTTATTTTGTTAAGGTTTTTAATATAAATTTGATTTTTTGTTGTTGTAGTTTTAAGGTTTTTCAACTTATTTTTGTTAATTTTTATTTAAATTTTGTATTAAATTTTTTATTTTAAGTTATCTAATTTGGAGTTTTTTGTATATGTTTTAATTTTTTTTTGAGGTTTTTCACCTTTTTAAAGTTGTTTTGGGCTATTATTATTATCTTCTCTCTCTCTCTCTCTCTCTCTCTCTCTCTCTCTCTCTCTCTCTCTCT
>ML788632.1:173819-206168 GCA_009831015.1 Picea engelmannii
TTGTAAGTACATTTTTATTTGAATAATTTCCCTTTCTTTCATTTCAATCTATGATCATATAGTTTTATTTCTCTATTGCATGCTTGTAAAGTTGATCTTTGTTTGTTTCTTTTCTTCTTCCAGGTTACCTCTACTGCCCCATATATGGTCCACGAGAGCCCCATCCAGTCCAATAAGATGAATTCATTTTATTTTATCATTTAAGTATCATACATATTATGTAGTGTTGTTTTTGCACACATTTTTGTTGGAAATATTGTTTTCATTGATGTCAAATATAGGGGGAGAATACATATGTATAAGATAAATATTACAAGCCTACATATGTCTAAGACAAATATTGCAAGATGGAGATTGTCAAAAGTATTACCTTTGGATTTTTGATGGTCAATTTGGATACCCTATTTTTGAAGGATTTTTTACCCTACATACCTAGATTAAATAGGAGCACAAGTTATATGGTTGAAAATATTATTCCGATACCTTTCCAATGATATATGTCATTCCCTCTAACTCCCTAGGAATGCTGAGATATTAATTTTTTCATCCGAAAACCCAACCAAAAAATTGAGCTCGTCTCAACCATTCCTTACATGTCGGCCCTAAATGTGGGGACATAATTACTATAAATACATGATATGTGTGTGAATGTGTAGTGGAACCAAGCAAGATATCAAGTCTGAGGTGCACTAAAGGTGTTGGGGAGTCTTTTTGGGGAGTCTGAGGTGCACTAAAGGTGCAAGAGAAGTCTACAGGATTTTATTGGGGTGTTTCTTGTTATCAAGGTGAGCTATAGGATTGTGATGTTTCCGTATGCACTATTCTGATGTTGTGATGTTGCTATCACTGTGATGCTGCCGTGTGTGCTATTACAAGGTTGTGATGTTGTTGCTGTATGCACTATTCTGATTTTTCCATCACTATGATGTTTTCATGTGCTCTATTACGAGGTTATGATGTTTCCCTTAGGGATAATATTCTGGAACGATGTTACGAGGATGGCTAGGGCATGAAGCCTACATGTGACTAGGGTTTGAAGGATTGTCAATGGAATGAATCATATAGGTGAAGTTATAAGTGCTCTATGTATGAAGATATTGGATTGGTGTCTTGTTGATGCTTGAATCCGTCAGGATTGAAACGACAACCTCATGAGGATATGAATCCTCCTGCATTTTTATAGAGGTGGTAATCCTATTTGGCTTATGATATTCTTAATAACTTTAAATCAAGAAATAATATAAGACCTTAAGATAGTCCAATCTTTTATGCTCAAAGAAAGATTAAAATGATGAAAAATAAAGGATTTATTAAAAGAGAATTCCCGATAAAGGACCAGAAACCTCACACATCACACATTGCAGAAAATAAACAAAATTTCCTCACATCCATCCTGGTGAAAATACAAATTTAAGATCACATAAAAATAAAAAAAGATGGCCCAAGCGCATAAGAGAAATTTTATATAGTAAATATTTGTATAGCTCAAAAGAAGATTATGATGAATCAATTTCAAATACTTTATACTCAGTAATCAGAGTTATAAAATACAATCAAAATTGATCTCGAATTAGTTCTTTGGGATTTCTCAAAATAATGAAGTCTGTTACAATGCTTTGAAATTAAAATGTGTTTGTCCATAGGATTGGGATTGGGGCTCCCGTGGACCATAAAGAAAACACATACAAGAATATAGGACGTAGAAAGAAGAAGGTGGGTGGATGTTGAACAACAAAATATGGAAAGAAGACAAATAGAAAGTTATTAGGATTCAATTAACTTTTCTATTCAAAGAAGAAGAATAACTAGATGAAAACTGATAAAGAAAGAATGATGTGATCAATATGGACTTACTATGATGGTATCTCTCCCTTTTCATTTGCTTGTTGTTGCTTCCTTTATACTCTTGCTGGTTGCGGTTTGATTACCGGTCGTAACTACCTCTGCTAGAATTTCAGAGATTTTGGCGATTGAGGTATTCAACCATTATTGAATAAAGTCCCTTAATGGAGCAACAATTACTTATTATTTTATCTTAACATTAAACAACTCCTTTTCAATATCCCTAAGATAAACAAATAAATTATATACTACATTTTCAATGTTTTCATTTTTATTTGTATATTCGACAAGCCAACTGTCAATGTCATCATGTGTAAATTCCATCATATTATCGAAATTTTCAGGCAATGTCCTTTTTAATTCTTCATTCTTCTCTTCAAAATCTTGTCGAGTCATGAGCATAGAATTTGGAAGATACTTAGGGCATCATAATTCAATGGTGGTTCCAGCTGTGTCCAAATCAAGAATTTTTAAGTATACTTCATTTTTCTTCCTTGATAGGTCAGTCAATTTAGTTATCAGACCTTTTAATACATTAATTTGTCGCATCCAAAAATATTTCAATTGTTTGATGCGGCTCAGAGATGGTAGATTTTCTTATTTTCTTGTTTTCTCTGTCATTGCTGAAACTTTCATTGTAAACATCACAACTCTGTCAGTATAGAGCCCTTCATCATTTTTCAAATATGTGTTTAAATACTCCTTAGTATTTTGAATTATTAAACCAAGAGAAGAAAAACTATTTTCCATATCCCACAACTCTACAATTAATTACATTATTTTCATAATATTTTTTTAAACAAAATCCCGGGTGTCCATGATTAAACTGGAAATTCCTTTGACCCTTGAACTTGATTCTGGTTTTTCTTGAAGACCCTTTCCAGGATGAATCATGGTAAAGGGAGAATCCAGGATAGGTGGAGGCATGAGGGTTTCCTCCAACTCTTTAATTCTTTCTTTCAACTGGGCATTCTCTTATTCCATGTGTGAAATTGAAACATCAAGTGCGTCCCCTGTAAATCTATGAATGTGTTATCACTCCGTAATTTCCCTTGGCTGTGGGAGGGAAAACACAGAGGTAACCACATACCACTTTGGGTTTGGAATCTGGCCTTTCCAAACCAGAGAGGGATCTCTCACTATATATTAAGCTCAGTGGCCATATTTGAAATGGAGATAAAGTTTTAAGATGTAGTGGCAAAGCATAGAGAGAAATCCATTGGGCATGGAGTCAACTTTGAAGCAAATGGAACTACCAGTGACTAGTGGGTAGAACTATCAAAGAAGAAGAGGATAGATTGGTGATAATATTTTAGTTAATTTTGTTGTAGAATGGAAGAAAGAGAAAACAAATAACTACATTCATATCACCTACTAGGATGAATTCTGATTGAGTTAAGAAGAAATAACAATACTTAATTGTTTGAATCTAGAGCATCAATATCATATGAATTCCAGAACATTACTTTCCAATTCAAGTTTATAAAGGTTGCAAATGAAAAGAGAAAATAAAACTGGAAATACATACATAAGAGAGAAACACACACTTCATATCACCACCATAAAAATCTCTAGTATGAATAATAATGTACTTCTACAATAATATTCCATTAAAATCCAGAAATATTACAAAATGCTCAAGATAAATGTCCTCTATGTTTCTACCAACTCCCTTAGTAAAACAAAATTACAAATATATATATAAAATACTCTTCCCCAAGCTGAGGAGGTCTAGATCAACTCCTTCCCAAAGTTGGATCTAGTTACAAAATTATAGCAACGTGTTTAGAACTGCCTGCTAGGAAATAAGTATCAATTTTATGGAAAATAGGTTGTAAATATCCATTCTAATATTCTAAAACATGACACATGTGAAGAGAATTAGAGAGGTTTTTTTGAATGGGATTGTTCTTGACAAAATCCTCTTTTCGTTTTTGAAAATTCCTCTCTAGAGTCTCGGGATCCGTGCCCAAAGATAATGACTAAAACAAGAAATCATTAAATGTTTAAATCTGAAAATAGGTTGTAAATATCCATTCGAATATTCCAAACCATAACACCCGTGAAGAAAATCAGAGAGGTTTTTTTGAATTGGATTGTGCTTGACAAAAGTGTCTTTCATTTTTCAAATATTCCTTTCCATGTGGTCAAAAATTGAGTTTGAAGTTGACTGCAAAAACAATCATTTCCAAAATTTACACAACGAACTTGCTTAGTGAACTTGCAGAGTGAGTTTCCTTTGGACGTTTTCTTCTATTGTTTCACTTTGATTGATGGATGAAGGTCATTGATTGACATTTTCCCACTTAAGATGATGATAAGAATCCCTAGGATCACTTCATTACCCTTTAAAACACCATTTTCTTCAAGATCCTAACATATGTCAAATACTCGATTTAGACTTTGACCCTTGAGAAAATTATAGGACACTAACATAATGGATGATAATTTTGAAGGTAGCATGTCTCTGGTATCAATTGTAAACCATAGCTTCCCACTCTTACTCTTTGTATTTCTTCCGATTTTTTTTTTTTTTATTCTTTATCAAAGGATGCATTTTGTACAACAATTGTTTCCTCATCATAAAATGTCTCCTCCTAGATCATGAGTGCAGAGACAGGATATACATTTTCTCTAGCTGATACTTCTACATCTAGGAAAGTAATGTGATGCAGGAGCATCATAACAATGTTCATCAAGTCGAGTGGAGGACAACTCATCATCAAGCGTGCATGTTCAAATTGTTTTGAGACCCAAGGAGAGCGCATCAATTTGATATTTTGAAAAGATTGTAATTAAAAGATATTTTAATGTTTTGAGGATTGAGCCATTACATGAGGCCGTTAAAGATTGTGATTATCTTAATTAGTTGTAGGATTGTACAGTTGTTGAGTATTGACTCGTATCTAGGTTGTAAATTCCATTTATTGTAATAAGCCTTAGTGGTAGAATGCTTTGATTATGATATGAAAGCACTAGCGTAGTTGGTAGGAAGGCTCAATGTTCTTGGATATATTGGTAAATGAGGACATAAACTGATCTCCCTAGATCCACCTAGTCCTAGAACAAAACAAGACAGGACATGACACTTTCCCTAGGTTGTAATCATTGAATCTACTATCAAAGAGAGGATGGATAACATACCTTTGAATATCCCTTCCTTATGTCTTTGTTGTCCCTGCTTTGCTCCGATTCTCTTGTGATATTGATCCTGCAATGAAACAAAAACAAACCAAAGTGAAAGCAACAATAATGTATTCAATGACAACCTATGCATGTGATCAAGGAGTCATGCAATAAAATAAGAATGATTTTATCGGAAAGAAACATGCCATTGTATCATATTAATCAAAAGTGGAAGATACAACCAAATCGCCTTGATGTCGTCAAGTTTCCTTTTGGTGACCCTTTGCTCTAACACACACAATTGCTCCAAGCTTGTATGAAGATGATCCACAATAACTTGATAGGTTGAGATGAAGCCTTCAAGCATCTGATGTAAAATACCTCACACAATTCACACCCTATTCAACGCTAATCACTCCTTACTTTCTCGTTTCTTAATGCTTTTGCTTAACCTTTTCCATGAGAAATCCATCATTATATAGGAGACAGAGAGATGGTTAAAGAGATAAGGATAATCCCACTAAATCAGAAAGATGAGTAAGATCTCAACCACACGGATGCCACCTCATATTATAGAAGATTCCTTCTATAAATTTTGTGAACTTCTTCCTTTTTCTCAGTTTTAGAACGTCGCCACACCCTGTCTATATAGCAGCCTGCGAAAACCCCGCAGGCTAGGTTAAGAGTAGCCTACAAAAATCATCCATTTCCACACTGTATAATACTGCTAGCCTGCGATGTCCTTCTAAAAACACATCTTGTAGAGAAGGAAACCAATTTCTTTTCTCATGGGAAATATCCTTTTGAGAGGCTAAATACATGTTTGTAGACACATCACCACGGTGACCAAAATAATGTGTAACATAATGCTCCCCAAAGTATGATGTTGGAAATTCTGACAGCCGAAATACTTTATAGAACGTGTGTGTGTGTGTAAGAAACAAGGAGCACACCAATAGGGAACCTACAAACAATCAATCATCTACATAAAATCATTGTTGGACACACCTATCACACTTAGATGGGGGTGAATGAGTGTGGGGATCTTTTCCCCAAAATATTCCCTCTTTACAAAAACTCCTTAGTTAACATTCAACATTTATTCATTACCCATTGCTGTCATTTATAACTAGTTAGATGAGAACATATATCAACAATATATCATCATCAAGTCATCACTACAGGGAACACAAAGAACACAAGATGTATGTGCAATTTTTCTTTTTATTATGGACAACAATCTAGAGTTTATCAACAACAACTGAATAGAGTACAACTCTACAAGAGCACCAACTCTATAATGCAAGACTCAGCTTACACCCTCAACACCAACTGAGATGAGGCAACAATCCTCAATAGATATCAATCTGCCAACAAGTACGTGACCTGTCAGTAGTGCAGCCAGCGTGTGCACACACCTTGGCTCACTACAGCCTGCGTATGCACGCGACCAATGTATACAAAAACCTGCGTATACCTTCTGAGTTTTTAGGGTTTGTCATTCAATATCAACTCAAATTCTCTGCAATCAATACATCATTCTCTTCTGTCTCTGATTGTCCAATCTGACCACCAACTAGTCACAACACATCCAATCTCTCCAATAGCTTGGTCATGCTCCACAACAAATCAATATGAATGCTATATCAATCATGTATAAACAACTAGTATACCATAGCAATCATGTCACCACTGCATCACAAGAGTACTGATCACTCCATCAACCAAATCATCCAAACTGAACCATATCATAGAATCCATACCAAGAATTACCTAAGAATTCACAACACATCAAACAATAGTATCCATCAAGACAATAATGTAACCATACCAGTGTCTCAGTGATAGATCTGAGGCCATAGAATATAGATCTGGAACCTGCCTCATCATCTAAGAGCTTGGCACCAACTCAAACACAAGTGACTATCAATAGTCAATATGACTATCTCTCCCCATCAATAAACATCAATCACATCAATGTGATTAACTCTCACCCTTTGACATCGATGATAAAGGGCCATTCTCCTCTTGGGGTTGCTCCCCTTGCTTGAATTCTCCTTGGGGCTGCTCCCCTTGTTTGAATGCCTTTGATCTTCCTCTAAATAATATCTCCCCTTTTGAACAAGGGATATCACTCTGATGTAATGCTGAATATAAATCAAACATACTCCCCCCGTGACCATTGCTCCTCATGGAATTATGCCTATGTGCTCTTTCTTCAAATATAGGGATCTTTTCTAGGTATGCATGCATCTGATAAATATCTCCTCCTAGAATCATGGGAAGAAGAATGAATCCCCCTAAGGGTATGTCTCCCCCTATCTTCTCTGCAAGATGAACAATATGCTACCATATGACGATCCTTGGACCTGTTCATGCATCAAAATTGTGCCATACCATACATCATGAAACAAAAGATATGTCATCAATGAAATAGAGAATCATGAACAATATATCAACCAAGTACATCATGTACCAAAATATACCCACCATGAAAAACACCCATGTACATCAACGATGTGCCAAAAGATATCATCCATGAAATGTATCCACCATATACCAACATGTGCATCTACCAATTATGCCAACCATGTGCATCTATAAATATGCTAAACAAATACCATCCATGAGTGTACCATCATGCATCATTACTTGCACCAAGCAAGTATATCAACCATGCATCAATAAGCTATGACTTCCAAAGATGTACAACTTAGCTCACCAACTACATGTCCCAATATGTAGTCCAACCACATGCAAAATGCATGCACCATGATATCCAACAATACCATATGCTTCCAATAATACATCATAAGATATATCAATGAAACTTCAATTATGTACCAGCCATGTACCCCAACATATTATTTTACATAATCCAATAGATGAGAATTTGATCAACATCAATCCATACTCATGGGTTAGTGCCATGCACCGAAGATTTATTTTATATCATAAACTTGTGTGATATAACTTGGAACCATGAAAACCTGCAACAAACAATGTCAGAACCTACAATAAATAATGTCAGACCCTGCAACACAGAGTTATACCATCACATCAAGTTGCAATCCCTATGCATAACCCTTTTCCTTAGGCTTCACCACATATACACGGCCTGCTGCACAACAAAGCACGTGTGTACGCGACCTATACAAGATCAGCCTACGTATGTACACGACTGACACCACTGTCACCCGCGTATGCCTAAGTAGATGACACTTTTGAACTTCCCTTTAGTCTTCCATTATGATCTGGCAGCTCTGTCTTCTTCATCCACTTCTGTAAATGACCTTTCTCCTTAGAACTTGAGCTCTGAGCATCCATCTTTTCAAAGATGTCTCCCTTTCTTACTTCATTCCTTCTTCTAGCCATGCTATGTGACCCATTTCTAGGTCACTCAACCTATTTTCCTTATTTTAGGGTTAACCACTTTCCATAAATAGAAATTTCTCCAATACTTTATCATTTAAATATTCCTTCTTGATTTTATCACTTCTCTTTATTATTTAAATAATCCATCTTGATTTTGTCACTTTACTTTATCATTTAAATGATTATTTCTTCTTTTCAAGGACTTTGACTTCTTTGACCTTGGGGGCTTCAAGCCTTCATATGGGTGTCCTCCAACTTCATAAGGCCATAACTCTCAAATCTTGAGGAGTTATGTGACATTCCACATACCACTGGAAATGGAATGACAAACACTATCCATCTAAGATAGTTTCATTGATCTTCATCTCATTATTCCACATACAAGCATGGGTCCTCCAACCATTCTTCTAGGATAACTCAAACTGCAAAGTGTCTTCCCATAAGGGATTTCACCATAAGGGGACCACTTTGGAGTTCATCCATTTGTGCACCTTATCAATCATGATAAGACAATATTGAGTCATATTTTCATCAAACAAACTATGCATCATCATGTATCAATGACAACTCATTGATCCATCTTCATCTATGCATCATATCAATGATCCATCTTTATCAATTAGTTTTCGCTTTGAAATCTATCATTCTCATTAAGGATAATTCATTTACTTTGTTCATCAATCATCAATAAATCAAGCTTATCAAACAATCCATCACTTGACATCAATCAATGACATCAATCAATCATTTGACATCAATCAATCAAGCCATTGGCATCAATGACAACATGATCCAAAAATCAATTCCAAGGTAGGAATTTCCATGCTTAGACTACAAGTGATTTAAATCATAAATGTAAGTCATGGCCAACAATTATACACCGTGGATCCATGTCATCAAGATTCTACATAGCCACTAGGAATACACTGTGGATCTATGCTTTTAGAAAACTCAAAATTGGACATAGGCACGAGGCATACAAAGTGGATCTATGTGTCAATAAAAATAATAAATATTCTATCGCAACCTGAATTGAAATAATGCGATCCAGGGTCTTCAATCCTGTTGTTCGTAAGTACGAATCTAGCTATGCGATTATAGGTACTGAAGTCAAACATGGTAGAAACCACTTGATTACCGATCATTGATGAAAACCATTAACAAGTGCAAGGAAATCACCATTGATGTTAATGACTCCCAATGTACCTCAGTACAATCCATCAAATGTGAATAAATGATATGAAGTTGAACACTCGATAGAATCTCTCGATTAGGGACCAATGATGTGAATCCTCTGTCGAAAGCGAAGAAACCTGCCATTGAGGCATGCATGCTCTAAGGTACTAAATGATTTCTAGGTCGTATTCCTGGACGATGAGTTGAAGTCGACAGGAAAAGTCTCATCACAGGAGGGCCTTGAAGTATCCCTCATCAATTACGCAAAATAAGTAACAGATTTAGGGTAGATCAAAGTATGAAAATGATTTGAAACTAACACAAGGAAGGCTGACATGGTAAGAATTGATAACTGCAGATGGCCGACTCGATAGAAGGCTTGTGCAAGGTTGGAATTCTCTTGAACATATGAATGTCACGACAATGGTATTGGAATCATTGACTCAAAGATGACCCAAGATATGAACTTGTAGAAGGTCAGATGAGATACAAATGAATTTCCCAACCCGGGTTCAGTGACGAAGGGGGTGTCATGTTCAAGAGCGACTATTATTGCCACTAACACAAATACTGAGACACATTTCTTTCCAAAATTCCCCCCCACCATTTCTGGTGAGTACCTCTTTATTTTTACGCAAGCTTGAGAAGGATAACATATGCTTGTTGATATAATCTCATCCTTCAGACGAGTCCCTCAGAGTATATTTATTGAACCCTAAGAAGGAGTGGTTCAGTCCCATATGGGTGTTTCGATGTTTGTTTAACGAGTCCAAAGATAGAAAACTCATGGTTTTTCATGTTTAGAGAGTCTGAAAAACACTTAAAAAGAACTCTCTTAGTTCATTTTTCGTAAAGTAGTTCGATGAGACTGAAAAAGTGATAAAATATCGCCCATGAAACGATTTCTTAAAATACTTTTACGAGCGTGAAAAGAACAAAGTCGCTTGGCAATATTTTCGTTTTTATGGAGCGTGAAAAGAGCTTAAAGGATACTCCATGAGTTTCATTTTTTTTGTGTTACCATGATGAGTACGAAAATACAAAAAAGTATACTCGGTTATGTTCTCATAGATTTTCGAGCACAAGAACGAACAAATACTAGGCTCGAGGTTTTTCCAAAAAACCTTAAAAAGTACTTGTACATGTGACAAACATAAAAACAAATCAAGAAAAATATTTGTATTTCATTGTTCAGGATCCTAATTTTTCCACTTGCAAGAAAACAAAAGACTCATGAGACCATTAGACCTTTTGGTTTTGGATAAAATGCATTAAATAATATGAAATATTAATAGAAAAAGTAAAAAATGAAATAAATATAGGTAAAATCTCCTTTTTACTATTTCATTTGCATTTTGCCCAAAACTTGCCTAGAAACCCTATTTTTACCTTAGACTTCGGCTTTCAATTGTGGGAGGTACGGGCGACCATTCAACGAACAACTTCCACCAAAACAGTAATCTCCTTGTCCTCTTTCTTTTCATTGGATTAAATTTCATTTTTATTGGTTGAAAATGGTTTTTTGAGTTGAGTTTTAGGCTGGTAGGTGCGCATTGGGGCCGCCACAGGTGAGCTATATTGGGACCTACTGAAACCATAGGTTTTCATAGGTGGCCCGTGGTTCACCTGCGGAAACCCCACACTATGTGTAATACTCCACCTGCGGCGGCCGGAAATCAAATTTTATTCATACGCGTTTAGCCAATAAAAACTTTTCAAAGAAACAAATGAGGATGCTAACTCCCCTTTATTGTCCCAATACAGGTTTTTTTATCATCAAAATGATGGAGTGGAGGGAAAGGGAACATGAAGATGATGATTTCATTGCTTTGAATGACCTGGGCACTATGAATACCCTCTGACAATGTGGGCTACTGAAATTTTTTAAAATCCAGGGCATGAGGGCCCAACTAAGATTACTGGAGTATCTAGTCCACATGTGGGATGTGGACCAATAGGCGTTTCACATGGGGGCTCATGTACTGTCCTTATATATCAAGGATATCTATTTATTGACAGGGTTATCTTGTCATGGGTCTCATGTGACTTTGACAGGAGGTAGAGGTGGTGGTCTACCGATGATTGAGTATCTCCGCCGATACTATGATCTCGAGGCAGAGAGACGCAGGGGTAAAGTTGCCATCAAGGGTTTCCAAGATTTACTTCTCTGGACTATTATTTTTACCATTGCATGTATGTTAGGGAGTGCATATCAGCACATGGCCCTCTAAAGCTACTTTCAATATGCAATAGAGTGCATGGAGCCTCAAATTTTTAGCTGGAGCGACAAAGTTCTTTGTAGCATGAAGACACAGATGACAAAATGCAAGAAAGGGGACCTGAAACAATTTGGATACGGTTCCATATTAGTGTATTTCTTCCAAGAGAGGGTCCCCCATTTACGTTTACAGGTAGAGTGGGGTATACTGGCCCCACGAGATCCAAGGATGAAGAGGTGGTGCGACCTCATGGCCCGACATGTGGCCGACCCCTTCGTGAAGTATAATGATGTATTTTTTGATTGGTTGAGACCTCAAATTTTGATGGTAGATGATTATACATATGCCGGGTTGGATTTTAGAGGTGACCCCAACTTGGTTCTACTTGAGGGATTTCAGTGGGGAGACTTAGGTAAGAAAAACATTTTGTCTCTTATAATTTTTTTGTGAATTTTTTAATATAAAATGTTTTTTTATGCTTTCAATCCAATGAATAAGAAAAATTTATTGACAATGCAGATGTAGGGCCACATCGGCCTCCAGGTACATCCCCTATTCATAGATGAGGGGAATCAGCCGTGGTAGCAGGATGAGATGTTGGTGACTATGAAGCGGTCGAGCATAACCTAGAGGGATTGACAACAGATATCCCAAACATTTCCATCGATGAGATTCAGAGACGTTATCAGTGCCATACTGTGGGCATTTCTGGTTCACTTAGTCGACTACTTCGTATAATAAAACATGTAGTAGTGTGCTATCATGAGCAACATCCTTGATGCTATTTTGTATATGAAGCCACGTGCTTCTCATTTTGATATTTTTGGTCTTCAGATGAAAATACCATTTTTGTAAAACACTTTTATCATTAGATATATACATGAGGCTTATACCATCTTACTTGCTTTTAATGTGAATTGTGGTTGGATTTACATGTGTCTCAAATGTCTGTCTAACACATAATTATCTAATGCATCTATTAATGTATTTAGACATCTAGGATTATGATGATATTCAATGTAATCAAAATATCTTCCCAAGAGGCGAATTCATAGATATACCCGTAACAAAGTAAGAATTTAGATAGCATAGACATTACTTAGCTGTCGTACTACTAAATGCGAATCAATCCATACAACAAGGTGACGAATTCCAAGTGAAATAACGTCAACCAACAATTCGATGACTGCAGTATATTCCATGATATTGTTAGTTGCACGACCAAGACAAACACCGTGTAGACTGATTAACTCGTTCGTACATGCATAGATTGCCCAAGCAACGAATTATAAGTTATGAGTACTACGACTAGCACCATCAATGAATCCAATGTAGGGTAGTGAAGACACCGACATCTGGAAACCAAGCACAATGCAAGGTAAGCAGGCATGAGTCAAAACCAAATAATGAAAAAACACACAAAAGTAGCACACAAGAGTATGATACAGTAAAAATACAAGCACTTATGAAAAGACAATCTAAGCATAGTATTTCTTCAAGTAAAGCCCATTTCGGGGCTCACTCAAAGGAATTCCATCATAATCCACTAACCCATAACCTCCCTTCTCCAACACTCGTTTTAAAATGTAACGACCTCGCAACATAGCTTCGAATATTCCGCCCCCTAGTAAATCATGATCTTGTTCATAGAGGAGAACTAGATCACCTTCATAGAAAACATGTGGTTTGACATGCTTGTCATATTGGGCTTTGAAGTGTTTTTTCTGTGTCTCAATGACCAGGGTGGCATCACGACGGGTTTCATGTAATTGCATCATGTACAATAAACGTTCTTCCTCAGCACAAGTGTTTGGGAGAAGTTCAACGACTAGCTTCAAAGATGGTATCTCACATTCATTCGACATGATAGCTTCGATACCATACACTAATTGGAAAGGCGTAAATCCCTTGGAAGACTTAACATATGTCTGATAGGCCCACGACGCTGAAAAAAACATTGTGTGCCAACTCGTGTTGTGAATTCCTATTATCTGTTGAAGCATAGTAATAGGGACTTTGTTTATTGTTTCAACCTGGCCATTGGCCTATGGGTAATAGGGGGTTGAGTTTTCATGCCGAAGACCCAACTTTTCAGTAAGCTCAGACATCATGAAATTTCAAAAATAGATACCATGATTAGTAATGATAGCTTGCAGGATTCCAAATCGAGTGATGATATGATTGAATATGAATAGGGCTGCAGTTTTTCTAGTGTTATCGAATGTAGGCATCGCCTCAGCCCATTTCATGAAATAATCCACGACTATGATGATGTATCCATGCCCCCTGACCGAGTGAGGGTTACATGTCATGAAGTCAATGCCCCATTTTGAAAAGGGATCAATGAAAACTATAGGGTGTAAAGGAGCGGGATGAGATCTTATTTTGTTATTATACGTTTGACAAGCATGGCATTTTTGGACAGTAGTAATACAATATTTAAATAAATAAGGCCAAAAAAACCCTACTCGTAAGATCTTTTGGGCAGTGGCATACCCAGACATATGACCGCCACATGATTCAGAGTGGAAGTCATTCAAATATTTCTCGGCCTCATCATAGGTGAGACATCATAAAAAAATGGAGTCAATACCATGATGATAAAGAGTTTCACTGAGAATGATGTATTGATGGGCTTGGTACCATATACGACGATAGTCAGTGCTAGAAAGGTCGGGCCAAAAAGTTTGAGTCTGGAGATAAATTATAATATCTCCACACCAAAGGTCATTAGCACTGATCATAAAAAGATATTCATTCGGTAAGGAATCCTCTGCCACATTTTCTGTCTCGGTGGAGGGAAGGTCACATATCAATTCAACAAACACCAATGATTTCTTAAACTTAGCACGTTCAAAATCTAAGTTGAACTCCTGGAGAATAACAATCCATTTGGAGTATTTTCCCCCTAACAATTGGCGTGTAAGAATATGTTGCATATAGTTGCAATCCGAAATTATAGTGGTCTTGTGTAGTAGGATATAGTGACGAAAACGTTGGACAACTTGAACAACTGCCAAGGCTAGTTTATCAACATATAGATATTTGACTTCGGTGGTCATGAGATTCCGACTCAAGTAGTAAATCACATGTGCATCGTGCGAATCATATTCTTGGACTAAAACCATGACAATGGTGGAGTTCGAAGGAGAGATGATTTTAGGGGCTAAATTTCTCTCATGGGCTAATTTTCCATGGTTTTTCCAAAAAAGAGATTCGCTATTTTAAAAATGATTCGCCCAAATTCTATAGGATACAATTATTTTAACTTAAAAATCGCCAAATTTTATAAAAACTATAGAAAATCCTTAGAAATTTGAATATTTTTACAAAAATATCACGAAAAATTTATAGTTGGAATATGAAAGATTAGTAATATTCGCCAAGGTTTCTACATTTTAAAATAAATTTCCATCCTTAAAATCATCCTTGGTCCGAAGCAATGAGGTAGAGGAAAAAATAACAACTATAATCCGGTGGGAAAAGTAGTGGTGTACGGGTTAAAGCAATTTTCAAAGCTTCAGAGGATTTGTTGGCAGTAGTGTCCCATACAAACTCATAAACTTTCTTCAACAATCGAGTAAATCCTAGCGTTAACTCAACGTAATTTGGGATGAAACGACGCAAAATTTTTTCCTTCCCTTGCAAACTTTGAAGTTGGTGTAGCGAGGAAGGAGAAGGGAGATTAAGAATCGCCTCAAACTTCAAAGGATCTACCCTTATCCCATGACGTGAAACAATAAAACAAAGAAGACCACCAGACTCCACACAAAAACCACATTTGTGTGGGTTCAAACGTATATGATAAAAACACCAGTGAAGGAAAATGGCTCAGAGGTGTGCCGGGTGATCGTGACAATGCATGGAGTGCGCCGACAGGTCATTGAGATCTAGCTGTACAATGTGTTTGATATCATGGAAAGCGTAAGACATGGCACGTTGAAAAGTCGCACCGGTGTTCTTCAAACCAAAAGGTAGTTTCTGGTAGCAAAAGGTACCCCAAGGACAAATGAAAGTGATTTTGTGTTGATCTGTAGGAAAAATGTTTATTTGATTATATCTGGAGAAACCGTCGATCAAAGAGAAGATTTCACTCCCGACAAAATCGTTGACGATCTAGTGAATGAAGGGGGTTGGATAATTGTCTTTAGGAGAAGCTTTATTGATATCCCTATAATCAACGCATACACAAATCATTCCTTGTTTCTTATGAACCAGAACTATATTGGATACCCAATCAGTTAAAGCCATAGGATAGATAAGGCCAGCTTTAAGAAGTTTCTCAACCTCAAGCTTGATAGCAACGACCTCACGAGGGTGGACCAGGCAAAGTCTCTGTCGGATGGGTCTAACGTCCGGGTACGTCTTAATTTCATGTATGATGATATCAGGGTCAATACCCGACATCTCTTCATAGCTTCATGCGAAGACATCACAAAATTCTTAAAAAATGGATTTATAAGTGACGACTTCATCAGTGGAACATGAAGCTCCAATATGAAAATTTTCAACAACTCCAGATTTAATGGATATGTCAAGAGGAATGGTGGGTGAAATGTTACTCAAGTTCCCTTCATATAACACATCATGTGTGGACTCAGGGACAAAGGAAATGACAATAACGGTCTAAGGAGTCGAAATCCGTTGGTAACTCTCCAAGGTGTGCTTTTCCAGGAAGAGAATGGAACAATGATGTCCATCATCCCAAGGGGCGTCTTCCATAGACATAACTGACATAATCATCTCGTTGGTGGGAAAAATCACGTGAAATGGACCGGGAGATGAATCAGAACGAGAGGGTGTGGAAGGATTTTCCAATTGAATAGTTTGATAAGGGGATTCAACCAGGCTTAAAGGCATTTGATCGCCATAGTGAAGATAATCACCAGGGTCAGGTACTATCCATGGGTTGTGAGACGCGGGGGTTTCATGAACAATGGTGGAAATCATGTTGATTGAGGCGAAAAAAGGAGGTGGAATATCGAGTGGTGGGATTGGGAAAGTACCCATCAAAGTTGAATCTTTTAGGAGACCCACACCGACATTCTCATACCTGGGAGGTGTCTTTGAAATAAAGGGTATGTTTCTAGTACAAGAATCATATTTAAAGAAGGCCAACTAATCTACCGTAATGACTTTTCCCTGGTGTGGGAAATGGACGACATGGAAAAGGGTAGACACAACTATGCGCATAGAATCATTCCAGCTACAACCAAGTAAGAGGTTATAATCAAGAGGTTCATCAAATACCTCAACTTTGACATTGACCAATTTTCCTTCCAACGTAATAGAAAACGAGGGAATTACACCGTAGGGTTTAAAAAAAAACCCATTAAAAGACTTAAGTGTGTTGTGTGATTTGGTAAGAGGAGGAGTACCAATGGATTTCTGTTGGCACATGGGCAGACCCAGGATTCAATGCTACAACACCGCACCAACAAAACTCTAACTACTGTTCCTTTTAGAAACACCAGCGAAGCAGATGAAGTCTCACTTGAGGTAGAGGCAGGGGTGGTTGCAGGACTCAGATGTCTACAACCTTAGCTGGGACACATATCTGTGATTCTACTCACTTAACAGAGCACTCAACAGTTAACATTAATCAATATTCAGTTCTTAGTTACAATGCAGTTAAACCCTAATTATATCACATCGCAATATTCATTCAGATCTACTATATTCAATCACTTAAGCACCTCCACATAGGCCAGATCTAGTAATCATCTATACTATTAAGCACATAGCATTAACATATCTATCTATCATTCATCTATGTTAAAGAACTAAGCAAGTAAAAACATAAACACATCAATACATCGCACAAAGCAGAGCAACACAACATGTACGTGGTTCAACCCCACCCTGGGGCTACATCCACCAAATCTTCTCTTATTTATTATCTTGGGTCAATATTCTTACAAGCACATAGCATTCAAGTCCCACTCCATAGAGGATAGGAGATTTGCGCACCTCACTAGATCCTCCTTCCTTGCGTTACAACAAAAAGCCTTCCACAGTCTGTTACAACCACTTGCACTTCACACAGTATGCACAAAGCATCTACAATCCACACTTGCACTTATCACTCAACACTTAGCTCATCGTCCTAACATCACATATATTCCCTTCCTTACATCGCCTAGACATCTATTTATACTTAAAAAAATAGGCCTAAACATGGGTAAACCCATGGGCCGACATACCCATACCCATTACATAATCCCCAATCCCAAGAAGGGCCCTAAAAGGGGCTAATATCCCGCGATATCTTCTTTGTCTTGTGCTCCGCCTTCGACAACTTTTCGAAGTCCCAAAATTAGGTCAAACATGACCAAGAATCCTCAAAACTTGGTCAAGGGCCAACAAGCCCCCAACACTCATCCATGACTCATCTTGAGTCACTCTAATCTGATTAGTTCTGCTTCAAAAGCCTCGATCTTGGCTCGAGCTTCTTCAACTTGTTTCTATGCTATGGCCTCCTATTCAATGAACTCTTGTATGACTGCTTCATTGACAGGTCCCTCTAGGCGTTGTTCTACTGCAGTGGGGACTTACTCTAGTTCCGCTCCTCTGTCTTCGATCTCTGTGAACAATTGTTAAACCTCATCCTGTATAGGTTGGAGCCTCTGAGTTACTTCCATAAATCTACTCTGAATAGTATGGACCTGCTCCTGGGCAGTTCACTGCTCTTGGGATCGCTTCATTCTTTCCACAACTTACAGGGGCTTCAACTACGCCTTTATTGTTTCTTCTTGATACTTCACTTCCTGGAGCTGTGAATCTAGTGCCTTAAATTATGGATTCTCAGTGAGTTGCTCATACATCTAGGCACTATGATCACTCAGTTGCTTACATTCTGGGGTAAATAATTTTTTTCTTTCAATTGTGCTTTGAGAAGTTGCTTCCCTTTGATCCCTTACATCCTTCGGGGTGTCAGGTACGGTGCAGAGCTCTAAATATGTTATTCGTTGCTGTAGCTACTGGACAACTTCTGCGAGCTTCTCTACTTGATGCATGACTCGGTCTTCAACCTATAGTTCTAATCATGTCACAAAGCAGAGGGATCTGTTTACTATTTCTTTCACTTCGAGTTGCTTTGTGAGCAACTGTTCTTTTTCTTGTTTCATTTGTGATTTCTCTTATTCAAACTTGGCCTGGAGAGCAACCTTCTCTGTTCTACAACTCTGCATTGTTTTATCATTTCTCCTTGTACTTTCTTCAAGGCCCGATGGCTTGTTTTGTTTCTTCTTATGTGTGACAAAGGCGATCTTCGACCGCATTAGCTAATTGATGGAGTTGGGTTGGTTCATCTCCCAACTCTGGTTCTCCTGATGGTAGGGGCAGAGTGGACACTGCATGGTTGGAATGAAGGGCCTACTGTACCCCTCATAATTTGACCTTAATTCTGTCATACGTTTCCTCCTGCTTAGCTTCTTGTTTCTCCATGATTTCTAGTGAAGCATCGTTGAGGGCTGCTATGATGAAGTCAAAATCATCAGTAGTGAGCACGGTCTTCATCTTCATCATGGTGGCTCTCGATTTCTTTCGGGAAGAAGGTTTCGGGGGAGAAACCTTCCTCTTCTTCAGGGGATCAATCTCATCTCTAGGTAGTGTTACTTTGCCTTACTTCTGTTCATATCCTTTTCTGTTTTTCTCATCTTCATCTCCCCCTCGGTCAGGTGATACTGAAGAAGTGTTTCTTGAGGCGCTGCTTAAGTCTTGGAATTCTTCGGTCTTCTTTGTTTTGTTGGGTCTGGGTGTATCATGTTCTTTTTGCATAGTTTCTGGGCTATCAGGGTCAGACATCTCTATAGGGTATGCTACAATAAGGAGGTCTTCCAACTAGTCCTTAGTGATCTCCTCAAGGTCCTCTTTCGTGAATTTTTAGTACAACCAGAGCTTCTTCTTATATTCATCGACTCACGCTGTAAGGTAGATGAAGTGCCAATCTATGCAAAACTTCATCAGGGGTCAGAATATCTATAGGGTGTTTGGATTCATGTGAGGTTTGACTTCTATGAATCTCTTTAGCTGGAGGTAATGTGTATGAAAAAAAAAGTTCGACTGCCATTATTTGTTCATATCACTTGAGTACCAGAGTGTGGCAAACTTCGCATCAAGTAGCTCGAACGGTTCAATATCTGGGAAGGTTGCACCTTCCAACATCTCCCAGGCAACAAAGGTGGTAAGGATTAGGATCCAGCTAAACTGGAACTCGTATCCCTGATCCTGTGCTTCGCGATAGTCTAGTTCCAGCTGATTCACTAGGTACTTCGCCCATTTCATCTGTAGACCTTCTACGCACTTCCCTGCAAGGTCAACAACAAAGCCCGTGACCTGTGTATGTGTGTTATTCTTTACTAACTTTCCTGTAATTAACTGACAGGCTAGGCGCATTGCGCCATTCTGGATGGAGGCTACCTTGTAGCCTTGCGTCCCCTTTTCAACATCTCTGTATGTATCCTTGATCTTCTATGCTAGTGTGCGATCTGTGGCTTTTCCTGTATATAATTCCTATGGATTGGGTCCTTACATACTTAATCCTATGATCCTATGGATCAACGTCAGGTCAACTGTGATACGATGGTCTAGCCATAAGTAGCCGCCATGGTAACATGAAAGAAATAGCTTGACACAGGCATTGACTTCCTAGTGCCTTCTGAAGTGTGGGATTTTCATTACATTTAATAGGGGGACTGCGCGAGATTCATCATCCACGGTTAGGGGATTATCTTTGAGTTCTTCCTCTTCATCCTGGTCAGGTATTTATATGGGGAAAGCATTCTATAGTTCTTGCGATCTTCGAGGTTGAAGTCATTGAACTTCAACATTGCGATCTTATCCTTCTGTGCTCGAACTGCGCGTATCCCATTCAAAGGTATGCAGTAACCATGGTGTACTCGAAATATCTCGACACACTATCTCGACTCACTACATCGTCTAGAGGCATGATGTAGTCGGGCAATATGGTTAGGATCAACTTCGAATTTGCTAGTTCATCTCTGTGTTTGGTTCTCTTTTCCGCTGATGGTCGGGATGGTCCGACTCTGTGAGCAGTCGACAAAGAGGCTTGCACTCCTCTCATCAAGGATGCTTGTACACCTACACACATCACTCTTTTAGACATGACTCTCTCATTCATGAGGTCGATGAGTACTTCTTTCATAGACTCTTTGAATGTGCTAAGTTCTTCAGACATACATGCTCATGGTTGAATATCTCAGGTTCAAAGAGTAACTTCTCAATGCAACAAATGGATGGAACTAACGCAGTGATCACTATGAGAAATCAACTATGATGTGAGCTTAGATAGTCATAGTTGGAAAAAGTGTTCTCGTTGCATGGCACAATGGGATAAATAGATAACTCGGCAACAAATCTCTTGCAATGGGTGAGAAGCCTTCATTAACTCAGTTCTGTCCATTATGGCGTGGTCCCAACGGTCTGGTGGCGAACTTTCTAACCATAAATGTCTTTCTATCCATTTGGGCTGTCGGTCTAATGGTTATACTGTTTCCAACGACTATATTTCTTAGCCATGGAGAAGTGCCATGTGACAATGCTATGATATCACAACGAAGTTCCAATTTTGCAAATTTTCCTTTTGCGAAGTTCCCTTTGGAACCTTCTGTAACTTTTCTATCTTTTCTCTCTTCTTACTTAGTTTTCTAGCCTTCTTTCTGGTGAAATTCATCTCGGTATTCCTTTTTCCATTCTAATTCTTATCTTCTTTCAGAAGAGTAACTTCACGATGTTGAGATTCTTTCCTAGAAATCAAGGGTAATACTTCATTTATATCTAGAATAGGTACTCCAGTCTTCTGTGGGTCTTCTAGTGTTATTCCCACTTCTACATCCAAGTCTCTAGTTTGAAATAGCTTCACTCGGTTCTCTTCTTCAATCAAGTGTGTGATCCTCCTAGTCATGAAATCTTTCAACTCTTTCTTCTTTCGTTCTAAGACTTCTTCTTCTTTCCTTCTGGCATGATCTTTTTCAATCCAAGGTTTTCCTAGTAACATATAAAATGGAGCGCTGTTCTCAATAAATTTAACAACTTAAAATTATTCCTTTGTCGAAGTTCCATGAGAACTCATATATATCTGGGTAAGTCTTCTGCATAGGTTTATCATCTTTCCTCTGAATAATCCTATTCCTCCCAATGAAGGAGTCATAGTAGGCTCCCCTAAAAGCTCCCAAGTTCTTTCTGTCATGATATTCACCTGTGTTTCTTAATCCAGAACACAGTCAATGTCGAAGTCTCCTATTCTTTCTTTAATGCACTCTTTTTATTTAAAGACCACTGATAAACTGACATGTCATTGGTCATTCAGGGTTTCTTTCATCTATAGCAATACTTTTTATGATTCTTTTTGGGGTTCTGTCATAATCTCAGTTTCTGGATCTGCCTTAGGGTTTTCTTGGTTCATATTCATTCTTTCAACCTTAGCAATCATTCTAGGGAAATGCAATTCTTCATGGTCCATATATTTACAACAGAGGCAACTAGGTCTTCTACTAGGGCATTCCTTAGCCAGATATCCTAGTCTTCTGCATCTGTAACAAAGGGTTAATCCTCTCATTCTTTTAAATGATCCCCAACCTCTCCTATACTGCGCGCTAGGATCATTGTAGCTAACCTGAAACAAATTATTTCTGGGGTCCTACATCCATTTGTTTGTCCAAACATTCTCTCTATGCATATGTATAACATATATTTCACTATTCTTATCAGATCTATTCAAACCAAATCTTCTTTCTTCTATCAGTGCCCTAGTTTTCAAGCGAGGACACATCTTATCAAACATACATAGATCCATACTTTAGAAAAAAAATTTCCACTAATCTTATCTTCAACAGAGCACAAAGCTTCTAGATCTAAAATTTTTCACTATTCTTACCTTTATCAGAGCACAAGGCATTCATATCTCACCTCTTTTCTTCAGATCATACTTCTTTTCTTAGCAAAGAGCTTCACAGACTGCACACTAGAGCGACAGATCTACACACAGAGCTTTTACAATTTCACATCAGGTCTTTGCACAAAGCTTCTTTTTCCTCATTTCCCAACAATCACAGTTTCAAGTCCTAACAACAGAACCATTTGTTGGCATAGGGGCATACCCAGGTTTCAACGCTACAACAACGCACCAAAAAAATGCTAACTACCGGCTCTTTTGGAAACACCTTTGAAGTAGATGAAGTCTCACCTGAGGTAGAGGCAGGGGTGGTTACCGGACTTAGATGTCTGCAACCTTATATGGGACATAGATATGGGATTCTAATCACTTAACAGAGCACTCAACAATTAACATTCATCAATATTCAGTTCTTAGTTACAACGCAGTTAAACCCTAATTACATCACAACACAATATTCATTCAGATCTACTATATTCAAGCACTTAAGCACCTCCACATAGGCCAGATCTAGTACTCATCCATACTATTAAGCACATAGCATTAACCTATCTATTTATTGTTCATCCATGTTAAAGCACTAAGCAAGTAAACACATAAACACATCAATACATCGCACAAAGTAGAGAAACACAACATGTACATGGTTCACCCCCACCCTGGGGCTATGTCCACCAACTTTTCTCTTCTTTATTATCTTGGGTCAAGATTCTTACATGCACATAGCATCCAAGTCCCACTCCGTAGAGGATAGGAGATCTACGCACCTCGCTAGATCCTCCATCCTTGCATTACAACACAAATCCTTCCATAGTCTGTTACAACCACTTGCACTTAGCTCTGCAAGTCTCACAGAATATGCACAAAGCATATACAATCCACACTTGCACTTAGCTCTCAATACTTAGCTCATCGGCCTAACATCACATAGATTCCCTTCCTTACATAGCCTAGACATCTATTTATGCTTTACAAAATAGTCCTAAACATGGGTAAACCCATAGGCCGACATCCCCATACCCATTACATAATCCCCAATCCCAAGAAGGTCCCTAAAAGGGGCCGAGATCCTGTGATCTCTGCTTCATCTTGCGCTCCACCTTCGACAGCCTGCCGAAGTCCCAAAATTAAGTCAAACATGACCAATAATCCTCAAAATTGGTCAAGGGCCAACACTTTTCAATAAGTTATTGACATAACACACGTCGAGGCACCCTCGTCAATAACGGCTCGACAAATATTTTTGTTCTCGAAAATGACTTGTATCTGAAATGCTAGCTGAGGGGGTAGCCTTGGAATGTGATCTTCCAGGTCAAAGATTATCAAATTTGTATCTGTAGGATCAATTCCACCAATACCCTATAGCAGTGCCTTCCATTGAGCGAGACAACTTTGAAGGACTTTGAGAGCTGACATCACGGAGGGTGCTTGCGCAAGGTCTTCGACAATAATGTAGTTTTGAGCAACACGCACATGAGGATTAAAGGAAGAATTTTAAACAACGCCCTTTGGAGGAGGGAAAAGAACTGTATCGGGGCCCAGTCATTTGGGATGAAGAGGACCATTGGGAGGTGGAGTTGAAGGAGGTGGTTGAACCACCAAAGGTGGAACATCATAAATTTTCTCCTTAGAAGGAGAGTAATCTTTGGCCCGAGTGGTAAGTGTAACATCATTCTTCTTAGAATCACCAGTACACATAAGGACATACGAAGTAGTGGAAGAAGAAGGTTGATCATGGATGACCAATTGGGCCTACTGTTGAGAAGGGAAAGGTTGAGACAAAACGATAGGTGTAAGAGGTTTTGCGGTCCCTTGAAAGAACTTTGTGACATCAAAACATCTTGGACAATCTTTCTTGTAGTGATATTCACCACATATAAGGTAAGGATACCAAGGTTTGAGTTTATCCTTATCATCAGCGAGTTGTGTCTTGGTCTTGTCGGATTGCGGATTATTATTTTATCCTCCTTATTCTTACCCTTTCCTTTTTTAGATTTTTTTTTATCGGTAGGGGTAGATTGAATGACATTAACTTCCGAAGTTTTACTGGTGGAAGGAATAGGAGTTAGAGAAATTTGAACATTAGAAGCATGGAATTTGGGATTGGTGTGAGAGGCAGGCGTGCACTAAGGTTGAGCATGGAAAGTACCAATCACACCATCAACAACATGAGAAGTTGTCGAGGTTGTTGAGGTAGCGGTGGTAGAAGGGTGAGGAGCATCAAGGAAAAAGTCGTAAAGAGTGTCCATTTGTGAATAAATGAGATCTAAGTACTGAGTGCGACTAATTTCCTTCTCTTCAGTGAAAATGCCACCCATGGAAATATCACGTGAAATTTCATTCACAAATGATTTAGTGAACCATTCAGCCAATAAATGATCAGGAAGGTCAAGTTTGATCAAACATCGTCTTTGTCTCCACTCATGGATGTGATTGGAAATATGAGTGGCCGAATATTGATTAAAGGAACTCAAAATCTCGGTTCTTGTCTTGTAGCGTATAGGCAATTGGTAATGTGTGAGAAAATCCATGGCAAGGGTGTTGAAGTGATTAAAGAAACCTCGCAGTAATTCTATATACCACTTTGCAGCTGAACTCGTGAGAGTTAGTTGAAAGAGACGTAACCGAATGGAGTCGTTCATCAAAGAGTTGGAAAAGCACCAAAGGTGAAAAGTCATGACATGGTTGTTTGGGTATTCTCCTGGTTTACCATTGAATTTGGGAATGTTGGACTGTAGCTTGGCTGGTATGACGGGCCAATGGGGAGAATGTAAGATAGGATCATTCAAGATCCTAGACAAGTCGGGTAGATCCAAAGTGTCTAGGAAAGGAAGTTGTCTATTCACTTGAGGATACTGTTGACTTTGAGGAGGAATTCCTATTAGTATACCAGTAGGACTGTAAGCAGTCTGCATGTAGGTGGAGTGTCCTGATAGATTCCACCGATGATGTGAAGGCATATAGCCCATAGGGTTGGGTTGGACGGGCATGTTCCCTTGAAAAGGAACACTAGACTGATCGTACGGTCCCCAAGTGGAACCCAAAGAACCTGAATATGGCTGGCCCAAGTGAGGGGGAATAAAGGGGTTTCTCTGAGGCTACTTCACCCCAGTTGATTGAGGATTTCCTTGGGCAAGGAGGTTCCAGAGGTGGGCTAGTGATCCAGATGTGTTCTTTCCATATAGTGGGTTATAGAGTCCAACTTCAGGTTTTCCTCCAAGTAGAGGATACCCCCAAACATGAGATTTACCTCCAATGAGAATCTGGTAAACATAAGTGAACGTATGAGGTGTGCTTCCAATTGGATTGGAGCCACTAGGGATAGATCCCTTGGGAAATGGTGGATAAGACTCTCCGGAGAGGACCTGGGAAGGTGTAGGAACAAAACCAACAAAAACATTATACCCAGGTGGAACAAAAAGTCCAGAAACTCCGGAAGGAGCCTGGGTAGGGATGGTGATGGAAGTATTCAAATCATGATACCTAAGAGGAAGTGAAGCAATAGGTCTAGATGAGAGTGGTGTACCAATGGGATCTTGGCTAGCCACCACATTCCAAGTAGGAATAATCTTAACATGTGGGACCATAGTACAATGGGCCATCTGGAGAGAAAAGGACGATCTAGGACCAATGGATTGTTTGTCTGGACGACGATGATATGGCTAGTTGCACCAAAAAAGTGGTTTAGCGACACCATGTAGGTAACAAACGTTTCAGGAAATTGTGATACGATAGGTATATCAACACCTGCCCCTAGGCCATAAAGGTCTCGCACGATGCAAGGTTGGTTTCCAAATATGTCAGTGGTCCAAAGGGGATCCTTGACTTGAGGGCCTAAATAGGGTTCGATCAATATTCCAGAAGTGTCAACAAGAAGTTCTCCAGATGAATTTAGCCGGACAATACATCTCTCATATCTAGAAGGAATACAAAAAGAGTCTAGAGAATCATAAACAATTCGAAATATTTCTAAAGAGGTAGAACCTTCCTCTTGTGAGGTTATAGTGTCCTGGACCTCACGTTGTTGAGGAGATCCCTCTGGTGAATGAGGTAGAGGGGTGTAATCCTCCATACCTTCTGGAGGAAGTCCCCGTATCCTGCGTGAATGATGCATAGGGTCAATGTTGGCGGAACCAAAAATTTTGCGGAAAAAATCTATGGCCAACTACAAAAGAAAACAACACTCGCTAATAAAATCTAGAGATCAAACCAAGCAAACAAACCTTCTTATTTCGAAGACACTAGTTGGTGATGAAATCCAACATCGCGAACTCAAGACAAGAAGGGGCTAGGATAGAGCGGGTGGAAAATTTACGTTGACAACCTGCTTAACGAACTTACACCCTGATGAAATCTCCCACACATAATCATGGGTATACCATCCAAGGATCCCGAGTGAGTCTAGACAACATCGATTCTAGGTACCGTGAAGACTTTCCCCTCCGCAATCACCCTGTGTAAGACCCTAAAACAATAGGCAACTAAGGTTACCAAGAACAACAATGATTCCCGAGGAAACAGTCGACAGTCTGATCCAAGTGTAAAGGCAAGGTATCTAGCCTGAAATCAACTTGAGAGGCTTCCACTTATCATTGTGGGTATACCTTCAAGAGACCCCATAATACGCACAACCTCTACACAAGGACCAACAAAACAGGGTGAGTAAATCTGCCTGTCTTAATGCGACCTCAAATTTGACCCTTGTGTGAGAAGGGCTTCCGAGGACAAAATGTTTCAAATGGATTTGAACAATCCCTATCACAAGATACTATTGTGTGTTTTGTGCTTTGGAGAGTGTGTCTCATAGACTATTCCAAATCTCTAGCCTAACTAATGTTGGTGTAAAATATGCCTAGAAAATAAAAGTTACTAATTGAATTTTTAGATTACACAATGTTTTTAGATGTTGTTGTTTACTCAAGAGGGAGATGGAGACGAAACCAATGTTGTAAGAGACCTTGACCAAAAAATGAAAATATATATGAATGATGCAATCTTTCGTTCAATGAATTCTATCTACAATGGGGAGAAGATATCTTTCCAGAAACACGAATGCTATGAAATATATTTTATTTTCTTGAATAGACCACAATTCCAAGCAATCTTAAGCAATGAAATTTCTCAATTTGTTCTCTTTAACAATTTGTGAACACAAATATTTCTCCTATGAATGATTACCTAAAAATAATAAATGACTTTAATTTTCCTTTCCGAAACAGAATCAGACGTATACTAAATAAAGGAAATTTAATCAAAGAAAACCCAAATCGAACTTTCAATGAAGATAAAAACAAATATGACAAGAAAGCGTTTAACAAGTGAAAACAAACTACTTTTAGATCAACAAGCAATCCAACAAACATAAAATAATCCCAAAACTTCACTCAAATGAAAAATTTCTAATCAATCAAGCACTCAGATTCACAATCAGAGATTATATCCTTGTTGATAAAAAGTAAGAAGCAAAAACTCATAAAATGATGATGAAAAGTTTGAAATCATTAAAAACCAATCAAAAAGAAAGTCTCAAACTCAATAATCAGTCAAATGTTGGCCTTAAGAATCCCTCCCAGCTGATCAAGGAAAAACTGGGCATCAAAAGATAACAAGACCCAAACCAAAAAGTTTACAGACGCCGCCACAACCTAGCAGTGGGTTACAATGCGGAAATCAACAGTTTCCCCATGCCAACAATGGGTAGGGTGTGGAAACCCCACACTGATCTGAAAAGCTAGGGTGCGATGATCTAATATTTCTGTAGGCCACATATAGAGTGCAATGCATAAATGTCTATAAATAAGAAAAAATTGGAAAGAGGGTGAAGAATCTAAGGACACTTTCAGGGTTAGAGAGTTTGGATAAATCCCTTGTAAACTCAAAGACTGAAACATAATGAAAAAATATAGGCTAAGGGAAAATGGACAACATAAAATAAAAAATAGGTTGCATCCCTAGTGGAGTCACCAATTTTGTTATTGGATATATCGATAAATGCAGACATAAACTGATCTCCCTAGATACACCTAGTCCTAGAACAAAACAAGACATGACATGATTCTTTCCATAGGTCGTAATCATTGAATATAATATCAAAGAGAGGATGGATAACATACCTTTGAATATCTCTTCCTTATGTCTTTGTTTTTCCTACTTCGCTCCGTTCCTCTTGTGATATTGATCCTGCAATGAAACACAAACCAACCAAAGTGAAAGCAACAATAATGTATTCAATGACAACCTATGCATGTGATCAAGGAGTCATGCAATAAAATAAGAATGATTTTATGGGAAAGAAACATGCCACTGTATCATACTAAGTAAAAGTGGAAGATACAACCAAATCACCTTGATGTCGTCAAGTTCCCTTTTGGTGACCCTTTTCTCTAACACACACACTTGCTCCAAGCTTGCATGAAGATGATCCACAATAACTTGATAGGTTGAGATGAAGCCTTCAAACATCTGTTGTAGAATACCTCACACAATTCATAGCCTATTCAACTCTAATCACTCCTTACTTTCTCTTTGCTTAATGCTTTTGCTTAACCTTTTCCATGAGGAATCCATCATTATATAGAAGAAAGAGAGATGGTTAAAGAGATAAGGATAATCCCACTAAATCAGAAAGACAAGTAAGATCTCAACCACATGGATGTCATCTCATATTCTAGAAGATTCCTTCTAGAAATTTGGTGAACTTATTCCTTTTTCTCAGTTTTAGAACACTGCCACACCCTGTCTATATAGTAGCCTACGAAAACCCCGTAGGCTAGGTTAAGAGAAGCCTGCGGAAATCATCCATTTCCACAATTTATAATACTGCTAGCCTATGACGTCCTTCTAAAAACACATCTTGTATAGCAGGAAACCAATTGCTTTTCTCATGGGAAAGATCCTTTTGAGAGGCTAAATACATGTTTGTAGACACATCACCAGGGTGACCAAAATAATGTGTAAGACTCGAGAAGCCCCTCCGTGTATAAATATATGTAATATATGCCCAAATGAGGCTGCTGAAGACAATTGTATTTTTCTATTGAAGTTTATTGAGAATTGTTTTTCAAGGAGAATTTAAGAGCTGCAAGAACTCTGTGTAAGAATGCTTTGTTGAAGGAATATAATAGAGGAGGATTGGTTTCAGAATTTGAGTTTGTACATGTTTTCTTATGAGTTAATTGGGTAATGTCATGTTATTTTCTTTCTGTGTTTTATATGTCTGTGTATGCATTTTATGGTTAATTGAATGAACATGTAGTGTTCTATAAGTTTCATTTGTTTCTCTTCTGAAGCACCGGTGCAAGGAGTGCACAAAAGAAACACAAGGAGTGTGAAGGCAGAGTCATTTTCAGACTCAGAAGCTCAGAAGAGATAACATGAAATTGTGTAGGGTGAGTGCAAGGAGTGCACATATACTCATCTGAGTAAAGGAGCTCAAGAAGACCCTTGCAAGGAGTGCATAGGGCCAACACTTAGTCAAGTGTTGAAGAGTCTCAAGGAAACGAACGAAAGGAGTGTGTGGGAATATTTTCCAGAAATCTTCAAGTCTCAAGTTTTCAGAGGAGTGCAAGGTGTGCATAGAAGACCCAAATCATTTGAGTGTTAAAGCTTAGGAGAAAGAGCGACCAAGATATTTGAAGGGAAGAACCATTTCATTTTTCGAGTTTAAGTAGACGAGATCTACTTGAGGAGGAGTAGATATTTCGTTGCCTTCATATCTGGGAAAGTAGCATGGGTGTTAAACCCTGAAGTCCTTTGAACTTTGCGTATTCGAAGGTTTCCATGTGGTGTGTGAAAAGGAGACCAGTTTTCTAAATTCCCTGGAATCAGAGAACATATGGATTGTTCGATTGTGAAGGCATGTGTCCATAGATCATAGATAGTCTGGAAGTACGACTATCTAGAAGAAGTGGAGCGTAACTGCAAAACCCACAAGACTCTTGAAGTTCCGAAAAGTAGAGTGAATCCCAACCATTGATAGATAGGGGACATGTGGTGCCATATTTCATAGTTTAGAGACTTAGCAATCTATAAGAATTGAGGCATATTTCATGTTGGTTTGGAAACTTCTGAAGGCTGGAGTTGATCTCAACCGTCGGTTGAAGAGGGACATGTGGAGAGTATATCTATCTTCCGCCAATTTGGCGTTCAGAGGTATTTTGAGTTGAAGAAACCAGGAATCTCGAAGCCCGAATTCCCGGAGCCAATCGTAGCTGTTGGCTACCGATAGAATGAGGAACGTAGATCCTTTCCATAGTCCGGTTGTTCGCAGGTTCAACCTTCATAAGGTTTGCAACGTGTTTCTTTTGGAAGCCCCAAATCTTGGAGCTTCGAAGATACAAATTCTTCTATAAAGAGAAGTTTGGATCACCATTTCGGCTCATAGTCATGTGGAGGAATCTAATGGCATATAAGGACCCTCTCTAACATATTTAAGTGCGAGGAGAAGGGAAAAAGGACTATGGTATAATATTTCGAGAGCTCAATAGGAGACCAAGAGATGATTTGGTTCCATAATGTGTATGATCCTAGACCAGGAGTCGTGCAAGCCCCAATAAGTGGTGGGGGTTTGTGTCAAGTGGTATCAGAGCACTAATTTTTTCTATAGACAACATGAAAATATAGAAAGGAGAAAACTTGGAATCATGACGCCAAGGAGACATAGAGACATACTAGTGGTAAATGCCACCATGGAAGAGGAGATGAGACAACTTCATTCAAGGTTAGATTCCATGGAGAAAATGCAGAGAATATTACCTGATGTTGGTGACATAAGTGAATTTGAGAATGAATATGTAGAAGGTGAAGAAGTTGCAGGAGAACAAGAAACATAGGAGCAACTTCTGAGATCTATTGTTAAGCTGAGAACTAGAGAGAAAATAGAGGTCCCAATGTATGAGGGTAATTTAAATGTAGAAGAACTGCTTGACTGGGTAAGTTCTTTAGACAAGTACTTCGATTATGAGGAGATTGATGATGAAATGAAAGTGAAGCATGCTGTGACCAGATTTAAAGGACATGTAGCGTTATGGATGGAAGAATTGCAAGCTAACATAATATGTAAAGGTAAGTCCAAAATTAATAATTGGGATAGAATGGTAGCTAAATTGAAAGAAAAGTTCATACCCAAATATTATCAAGTGAATCTGTTAAAGAAGATATAGAACTTGAGAAAAAAAAATTTATTGGTGAAGGAGTACATCGAAGAGTTCTATAAGATGAACATTAGAGCAAGACATAGAGAGAATGATGAAGAAAAGTTTTCCCAGTACATTGATGGCCTGAGATATTAAATTTAGGGTGAAATCAACATGATGACGATGATAACTATAGAAGATGCTTATTAGGTATCCCTTAAAGCATAGGAGAAGTTAGCAAGGAAACATAGTCAACAAAACAGAGGAAAAAGTCCAAGCAAAGGCAGAGGAATAGTCAAAGAAAATTTCTAGAAGCCCAGACCTAAAGCTGGAAGATATCATAGTCAGAAAAAGAAAGTAGGAAGTTCTTGATGAGGAATTTATGGTGGAAGAACCTCTTTTCCTAGAGGAAGAGGAAGGGGCATAGAAGGAGAAGTGAAGTGTTATGCCTGTGGAAAGATAGGGCACATGTCTTGGGAATGTCCCGAGAGAAAAAATACGGGAGGTGGAGAAGCTCACATTTCTGAAGCACATAAGAGGAATGTAGAGGAAGAGATGAAAG
>ML788632.1:211512-253240 GCA_009831015.1 Picea engelmannii
CTACTTGGTCTAATATGTCATTAGTTAAGATCTACTTGGTCTAATATGTTGTTAGGTAAAAGTGTGTTTCTTTAGTATGCACTAGTATGCATTTGTAGTTAGGCAATCCGACGGTCACGATATGTTCCCGACATAGAGGGATCCGACGGTTCATACTCTCCTCGATCTTAACGGCCATTGATCCATGGCTTAACACCCGATTGGTCAATGATCTCTATTTAAAGAGCATGGAGGGTCATTTGCCGATGATCGATTGTGAGAAACTCTCTTGTAAAATATCTCTGTAATCTTTTTCTTTGCATTAATAAATTGCTCCAAGTGGCCGCATTGGCTGGGGCCGTGGATGTTTCCCCGTAGGGGTTTTACCACGTGAAAACATCGGTGTGTTGATCTTTGATCTGGTTATGTGAGTGGTTACTGAAGGTGCTCGTCCTCTGTTGGAATACCTGTGTTGTCGAACATAGAGATAAGGTATGCAAGGTGATTATAGATAGTGGGAGTACTGATAATTTAGTATCCACAGAGATGGTGAAAAAATTGAAGCTGGAGACAATTGAACATATGAATCCATACAAGGTATCATGGTTGCAGAAAGGAAATCAAGTAATGGTAAGTCGATAATGCAAAGTTGAATTTAAAATAGGAGGTTATAGAGATGAAGTTCTGTGCGATGTTATAGCTATGGATGTTTGTCATGTTATGTTGGGAAGACCATGTCAATATGAAAAGAATGTCATACATGATGGAAGGAAAAACACTTGTACCCTGGAGAAAAATGGGTGTAAACATATGTTACTGCGAATAGAAGACAAAGGATTCAAAGAGGAATCTAGTCCAAGTATACTTCTCATGAGTGGGAAATAACTCTTGAAAGAGGTCAAGAAGGAACATGAGATACAATTTGCTATTGTAGGTAAGCCAAGAGTTATCCTTACAAGGACATCTATGAATGGTTTACCTGTAGCAGTCCATGAATTATTCAATGAGCTAGATCATATTGTGGTGGATGAGTTACCTCACTCTTTTTTCGCCCATCAAGAGTATTAGTCACCATATTGACCTTATTCTAGGAGCAAGTTTTCCAAATAAAACAACGTACAGATTGACACCTCGAGAGAATGAAGAGGTCAAAAATCAAGTCCAGGAGTTGTTGGATAAGGGTTTAGTCAGAGAAAGTTTGAGTCCATGTGCCGTACCAATTGTATTGAGTCCAAAGAAAGATGGAGGTTGGAGAATGTGCACAGATTCTAGAGCCATCAACAAGATAACCATCAGGTATAGATTCCCTTTACTCAGAATGGATGATTTGATGGATTGTTTAGGTGGATCTAGTTACTTTTCCAAGATAGAATTGAAGAGTGGTTATCATCAAATAAGGATGATAGAAGGATATGAATGTAAGACAACATTCAAAATGAATGAAGGGTTGTATGAGTGGTTGGTTATGCCGTTTGGTTTAACAAATGCACCAAGTACATTTATGAGGTTGATGAATGAAGTACTCAAATATTTTATTGGTAAGTTTGTAATTTTCTATTTGGATGATATCTTAATCTTCAATAAGACTGAAGAAGAGCACTTGAGGCATTTAAAGATGGTGTTGAGAAGATTGCAGCAAGAGAAGTTGTTAGTAAATTTGAAGAAATGTTCTTTCATGAAAAAAAACTTATATATTTGGGATTCATAATATATTCAAATGATTTGAAGATGGACCCAAAGAAGATGAAGAGAAAAATAGATTGGCCTTCTCCAAGATGTGTATTTGAGGTAAGAAATTTCCATGGATTGGCAAGTTTTTATAAGAAATTCATCAAGAATTTCAGTAGTATTTACGCACCTATAATGGACACCATAAATAAGGAGCATAAGTATTTTAATTGGATAGAGGAAGATGAGAAAGGATTTAGAGTGTTAAAAGGCAAGATAACAAAACAACCTATTCTAGTTCTGCTAGATTTTGGGAAGACATTTGAAGTTAAATGTGATGCTAGTGGATTTTCCATTGACACAGTTTTAAGTCAAGACAATAAGCCGGTTGCTTATTTCAGTGAGAAGTTGAATGATGTTAAACGAAAGTATTCCACATATGACAAAGAATTTTATGCTGTGATTCAAGCCTTGAAAAAATGGAGGCATCATCTTATTCCGAAAGAGTTTTTTTTATATTCTGATAATCATGCATTATAGTTTATAACCAGACAAGATAAATTGAATCAGAGACATGCCAAATGGGTGGAATTCATGCATAATTTTACTTTTGTTATTAAGCATATTAATGGAAATGATAACAAAGTTGTATATTCTTTGAGCATGGGATGTTTGATCTTGCAGGTATTCCAAGTTGAAACCTTAGGATTTGGACACCTTAAGGAGATGTATCAGGAAGATCCATAATTCAAAGAAGCTTATGAAGCATGTGAGAACCCTTTGCCAAGGGAAAAAAATTAGTGGATGGAATATCTGATCCAAGGTGGACTGTTATTCAAAGGAAGCTAATTGTGTATCTCAAAATGTTCAATGAGGGATAACTTGTTGAAGGAAAAACATAGTGGAGGTTTGGCTGGACACTTTGGCCATGATAAAACATATGCATAGTTGAGTTCTTCGTATTATTGGCCAGGCATGAGATCCGATGTAAAGAAGTTCATGGACATGTGTAGAATATGCCAATATGCCAAGGGAAAACAAAAATATAATGGATTGTGTTAACCATTGCTTATTCCGGATAGGTCATGGGATGTTAAAAGTATGGATTTTGTTCTGGGATTGCCTAGAACCCAGAGAGGAAGTGATTCAATATTCGTAATGGTTGACATATTGATCTAGATTATGTTTGGAATGAAATGAAAGCAGAGAAATTATAATGAAATACTCATGAAAATTGCCAAAAATAGAGAAATACAACAATACTTGATTTCTATTAATGAAAGAATTGTAAAGAGACTGTAAAAATACAGAGTGTAAGATTCACTAGAATGGTGGTAGCTTTATCTCTGAGAAGAGATGTGTTGGCTACGCTCATTCGCAAGAAGATAATAACAATGAGGCTCTAAAGGCCCTTTTACGATAAGCAGGAATTCCAAAACCCTAGACATCTAAAAACCTAACCCTAGGAGATGAAATGCCAAAAGTCATGTGGGCCCCGTTTGGGTAAGTTAGTACATTAACTTCCTGGGTCATAACTTTTGCATACGATCTCCATTTTAGGCCCATGATAGCTCGTTGGAAAGGTCTTTTTGAGAACTATGCATTACACTGTCAAACTCTAACTTCATCTATAATGTGATTGTGGCGAGCCAAAAAAAAATTGTTTAGGGCCCGAAAACAGACCTGGAAGTACAACAGGATGTGATGACATGAAAACATACAAAATAAGCTAGTTGGATTAGGTGGGAGGCCACTAGTATCCACGTGGAATATGTGTAGGGATTTAGAAAGCCCCATAAGTGTAGAACCCACAATTACAAAGAAGTACAAAAGAATGTGCTTCACTAAAAACTAACAAGAGGAGCGAGTTGGAACAGGTGGGTGGCCACCAATATCCACCTAGATCAATCCTCCCCCCTTAGGAAGCAATGGTCTCCATTGTGTTGAGTGCCCAGGGATGAGGGGAAATCATTTTCTAAATCTGAATCTCGGTGAGCTGCGTGCATTGTTGGAGAAGTTATGTTTCTTGGATTATGGAAGACTGTCACAAACCTGTTGTTGGAGGGGTTGAATATGAATATCTTCCGTCTCTTTGAAAATTTGTCCTTGCTGGATAAAAGGTGTTGAGGCTGCAGTGATTGTAGTGGTCTTCTGTGCATCCTTTGAAAAGATTGTGAAGAGGGTGGATTTTTCAGTATGAGAGATTACCTTGCGGTGCTGTTTTGGTGGAGTAATAGTCATAAATACCTCTGATATCCTTTAGAGCTGACCTCCCAGAGTAATACTGACACTACGAGGTCTAGAATCATAGACAACATGAAATTTCCACATATATGGTTGGATCAAAACAACATCACATACATCAAGAGGGGAAATATCATACACTACCTCATCCTTGAACAGATGGATGCCATAGGACATGCGACATTGCTGGCTAACGTGAAGATCTCGTCCCTGGTGAAGCCACCCGATGTTGTATGGCTGGAGATGTGGTGTTGTTGAAAACCCCAACTGTTTGACGGCCTTAGCTGAGATGATGTTCTTATAGTTTCCGTTATCAACAATGAAATGCAATGGGGTTCCCTTCACCCACATTTGTGAATGGAAGAGGCGCTCCCCCTCTTCAGGATCTACTGGTTCTTCTAGCTGAATTGTTGTGGTCACGAAAGTAGTAGTGGGGTCTACGTCAATGATATGTTTGTTTTCAATATTTTCTGGATCAGATTCTGAATCAGGGTTCTGCACCATGTCTTTGACCTCGACCACGAATGAATGTTTCGAGTGACATTCATCGATGTTGTTCCAGGGGATTTTGTGGAAGTCACACCACTTCTTAGTGTCATTCTTCGTCTTTAATTTACCTTTTTTGTCCCGTGTCTTGCACTGGTTGCCTAGAGTATGTTGGTTAGGGCAGTATTTACAATGATTTGGTTGTTGTAGATTTGCAGACCCAAATTCCCATTTGTTCTGGTGCCTAAATTTCTACTCGATTTTGACAACATATCAATAGGCAACTCCCAATGATGAGATGTTTAGGAAATCCATTCTGGTTTGGATGTACCTATGCAGTGCCCCATGGTATTTCAGAACCAGATTTTTCTCAGAGTCCTTGATACCCAACTTGGTGCGCAAGGTATGGAAAGTATTTGTGAAATATGACACTGTTTGGATATTCTCTTGGCACAGTGTGGTCCATCTCATGTGTCGGTCTTCATAGTTATCAATAGGGTAGTACTGTTCTTTGACCGCATCCTCAAAAAAATCCCAAGTGGGCTCGACCCCATATATTCTAGATTCCTTTGTGGAACTTTGCTTCTAGTAAGTTTCCCACCAATGTTTGAAATGGGGGAGAGCCTTGAGGAGTGTGAAGGTGATATTTTCCCTATCAGAAAAATTTTGAACAGAGAAATAACCTTCTAATAAATTTAACCATTTTTCTAGGGTATCCACATCTATCTATCCTTTAAATATGGGAATATCAAAATTAAATTGTACCTTGAAGGGAGAGGTTCCTCCAAAATGGCCTCTTGATGAAGATGCGTCTGTTTCTATCGACATGTGTTGAAGAATGTGTGCAAAATTCTCCATCATTTAGTCCCTCTGTCACGTGAGAGCTTGCTCAAGAAACAAGTTAATAAAATCTTCTGCTTCGTCGTTTTTATTTTCTACCACCATGGAGGGTTTCTTGGGCGTGCGAGAGTGATTTTCCTCAAGAGAGACAAACTCGAGATCCAACTGGATATACTCGGACCTCGTCGGGGAAATGCGCTAAAAAATGATCAAGAGAAACCTGCTCTGATACCAATGATCAAGATTATGTTCAGAATGAAATGAAAGCAGAGAAATTACAATGAAATACTCATGAAAATTGTCAGAAACAGAGAAATACAACAATACTTGATTTCTATTAATGAAAGAATTGTAAAGAGACTGCAAAAATATAGAGTGCAAGACTCGCTAGAATGGTGTCAGCTTTATCTCTAAGAAGAGATGTGTTAGCTACGCTCATTCACAAGAAGATGATTACAATGAGGATCTGAAGGCCTTTTTATGATAAGAAGGAATTCCAAAACCCTAGAGATCCAAAAACCTAACCCTAGGAGATGAAACGCCAAAATTCATGTGGGCCCCATTTGGGTAAGTTAGTACATTAACTTCCCAGGGTCGTAACTTTTGCATACAATCTCCATTTTAGGTGCGTGATAGCCTGTTGGAAAGGTCTGTTTGATAACTACGCATTACACCATCAAACATTGACTTCATGTACAGTCTGACTGTGGCAAGCCAAAAAAACATTGTTTAGGGCCCCAAAACGAACCTATAAGTACACTAAGATGTGATGACATGAAAACATATAAAATAATATAGTTGGATTAGGTGGGAGACCACCAATATCCACCTGGAAGATGTGTAGGGCTTCAGACAACCCTATAAGTGTAGAACTCACAATTACAAAGAAGTATAGAAGAACGCGTTGCAATAAAAAATGACAAGAGGAGCCAGTTGGAACAGGTGGGTGGCCACCAATATCCACCTGGATCACATAATTTAGAAGATGGAACATTTCATACCATGTCATAAGACCAATGATGCTAATCACATAGAAAATTTGTTTTTCAAGGAGATATTGAGATTGCATGGATTTCCGAAGAGCATAGTTTTAGACAGAGACACTAAATTTGTGGGATACCTATGGAGAACATTGTGGAAGAATCTGGGGACAAATTTGTCTTTCAATTCATCATATCATCCTCAAACGGATGGACATACTAAAGAGGCGAACCAAATTTTAGGAAACCTATTGAGGAGTTTGGTCACTGACCATAATAGCTAGTGGGATCAAATTCTTCCCCAAGCAGAGTTTTCATATAATGAGTCACCAAATAAGAGCACTGGTAAAAGCCCATTCTAGATAATGTAGGGAATGCATCCAAGAGGAATTTCAGAGTTAATATATTTGGGACGAGATGAGTTACAAAGCACAAGAGGAGAGGATTTTTCTGTGGAGATGCAGAGATTGCATGATCAAATCAAAGGACAACTACAAAATAACAACCATACGTACAAAAGTAGGGTAGACCAAAGAAGAAGAGATGTACACTTTGAGATTGGAGATCAGGTTTTGGTACATATGAGAAAAGAGATATTTCTGAAAGGAATGTATAACAACTTGAAGATGAAAAAAATAGGACCGTGTAAGATTCTAAGAAAATTTGCTGCGAATGCTTATGAAATTGAGCTTCCATAGCACTGTTGGCACAGGAGAAGACCCATGGTTCAACTCTAATAGCACACCAATAATCCCTAACTACTGGCCCTTTAGACAACACCTATGAAGCAAATACAGTCTCACCTAAAGTAGCAATAGGGGGTCGCAGGACACAAATGTATACAACCAGAGGAAATGTAAAGTCGATCCAATATAACAACAACACACAAAAACCTAGTTATTCTTACCAAGCATTATCCTACCTGTGTAGTTATGTCTCATATCAAACACAATAATGCATCTACATAATATCAGAAAGTAAAAGAATAAGACATCAATCATTTACAACACAAGATATATGTGGTTCACCCTCTCCCTAGGGATACACCCACAAAAATGTGCTTTATAATATATTAGGTGAAATCTTACAGTTCTATCTGCGCTCTTAGATTGCATATCTTCTCTCTTTCTCTCTTCTCTTCTCTCTCTCTCTGCCTTCCCTGTGTCTAGGGTTGATATTCACACCCAACTGAAGATCTTACAATACAGAGTGCTCTCTCAGCACAATACTTCTCTCTCACATTAACAACAATCACTCCTCACAATATCCCACTCGAAACTCTCAACCAACCCATCCCAGGTCCTCTTGACCTTTATTTATACATTACAATGACTCACCGACAGTCTTAGGCCGAAACCTAGGTGTAAAAACACTAGATACTAAAACCCTAGGTGCCTAAAACCCTAGGTCAACTTGACCCACGTTTTCAGGGCTTCACTAGCTTGTCTTTCCTTCCTTCCTGCGAGGTTCTCCAAAGTATCTACCGGTGGATTTTTCCACTTGTTGAGTTGTCCACAATCCGTCTTCCTTGCTGATCTATCATCCTCGATCTCCTCATCTAATGACTTGCTTTCTCTTACTTCGCTCTGTCTTTTCTTCTCTTTTGCTCACTTCGACCCAGTATCAGTCACTGTGTCTTCCGCGCAGTTCACATTTCTCCTTTTCTTCTGTAAAATTCGCTTTATTCCATAACCAAGGGCCAATAGGCCCCCGACCCTCACCTATGACTCATCCCAATGCACTTTGATCTGAACCTTCTTCTTCTCGTTGACTGTAGACTATGCAAAACAGTCTATTCTTTCTGGTCTATTCCTCCCCACTGTGTGCAGACTGTCTTTTCTGTGTCTGATATCTAGTTTCAACTGCACCTAGTACCTAGACCCTTCTTCATGTGTTTTTACCGAGAGCCATGAAGTAGCGGGTTGTCATAGTACAATTTCAACCACATCCCATTCACCGATCCTTCCTTCCATTCTCCATTCAAAGTCTTCAACTGTGCATCTCCTCCTTTTGTGGCATTGACAACCTCATATGGCCCCAACCAATATGTTATGAACTTCCCTGGATGATTCATGAATTTGCTGTCGTATACCAATACCAGATCTCCTTTCTTAAACACTTTCTTCTTGATGTGTCTATCATGGTAGGTCTTTTCTCTTTCCTTCTGCACATACTGATGGAAACCTACAATAAATTTGTCTTCTTCCAGTTCGACCAGCTGTGCGAGCCTCTCTTGAACAATGCCAATGTCATCCATATCTGTGAATGATGCAATCCTCAAGCTAGGAACTATGTATTCCATGGGAACAACTTATTTTGAACCATAGGCCAACTTAAAGGGAGTCTACATTGTCATCTTATTACAAGTGGTTCTATAGGACCATAACACTGCTAGTACTCTCAAATCCGAGTCATCCCTGTTCACACTGCAAATATTCGTTAGCGCTATCTCCAAGATCTTATTGAATTCTTCAACTATCCCATTCGCTTGTGGATGGTAGGGTGTGCTCTTCTAATGATGAACTTCGAATTCCTCAATCAAGGCTTCAACGGTATTATTAATAAAATGTGTTCCTTTATCACTCATGAGGAGATTTGGGCATCCAAACCTGGTTATGATATCATCAAATATGAAATTTACGGTTGTAGTTGCACTACAATCCTTAACTTCTCTTGCTTCTTCCCATCTGGTCAAATATTCTATTGCAGTGATGATGTATCTGGCTCCTGTGCGCTTCCCCGGTGGGTTGATAGGTCCCACAAAGTCAATGGTCCATTTCGCAAAGGCCTGTAAGTTTAGCTAGGGTGCCAATGGCATGTCATATCTTCTGGATGGTTTTCCAACTCTTTGGCATACATCACGGGCTCTGTAGTAGTCTTTAGCATCTCTGTGTAAAGTAGGCCACTAGAGGCCAACTCTAAGAACCTTCTGCACTATTTCTTTTCCTGCATAGTGTCCTCCTGCGATGCCTTCATGAGCTTCTACTAAAATCAATGGTATTTCTTCTTCGATGACACATCTCATCAGGATCTCATCAGGTCCCATCTTGTATAGCTGTCTAGCTATAAGTGAAAAATCTGCAGCGTGCACTACCAACTGTTTCTTCTAGGTGATTGTGTAGTCACTAGGTGTCATTCCTGTTGATAGGAACTGGACTATTTCAGTGAAGTGATCATCAACCTTTCTAATGGCCAACAACTATGCATCCTCCAAACTAGTAGGTTCCTCCTCGTGTTCCAATCTCGACAAGTGGTCAGGTCCTTTGTTCATCCTTCCTGGTTTTACCATGATCTCAAAATCATATTCCTGAAATAGCAGAAGCCATTTTCATATTCTTCTCCCCAACATTGGCTTGTTGACTAGGTATTTCAGTGAAGAGTGATCAATGAACATTTTAAAGTGTCCTCCCAATATGTAGTGGAAAAATTTCTGCAGTGCATACACCATGGATAACCCTTCTCTCTCAATGGTGGTGTAATTTATCTTAGCTATTGATAGCTTCCTGCTAGAAAAGGCTAACAAGTGGTGAATGTCTCCTTCTCCTGGTTGTGCTAAAACTGCTCCTAATGCAATAGAAGATGCATCAAAATGCACATGAAATTCCTTACTCAGGTCTGGGAAAACCAAAATAGGCATAGTAACCATTTTCTGTTTCAGTGTGTCGAAACTCTGCTAGCATTCTTCTGTCCATTGAAAATGACATTATTTTTTCAAAAGATTCTTCATGGGTGCTGTGATCTGTGCATAGCCTTTAATGAACTTCCTGTAGTATCCAGTATGTCCCAGTGCAGTGCACAACTATCTGATTGAAGTAGGAGGGGGAAATCAACTATAATGGCAATATTAGATGGATCTACCAACAATCCATGCTTACACATAATATGGCCTAACAACACTCCAAAGGGTGAAAAGAAGATGCACTTCTTCAGGTTTAGGGAAATTTGACATTGCCTGCACTTATCCAAAATTAGTCTTAAACATTCAATATGGTTTTGCAATAAGCTAAAAACAGTCCAATCATCAAAATAGGCTTCTAGAAATTTATGTAAAAACTCCTTGAATGCTTCGACCACCACCCTAGAAAAGATGGCTGGTGCATTCTTCAGTCCAAAAGGAATTACTGTATACTGGTAGGATCCCCATTCTTTTGCAAATGTGGTCTTATGATGATCTTCCTTGGCAATCCTGATCTGATGGTATCCTGAGAATCCATCGGTGAAGGAGTTGATTTCCTGTCCTCCCACATTATCTAACACTTCGTCAGTAAATGGTGTAGGGAATGGATCATGAAAACATGCATCATTCAGCTTCCTGAGATCTACACAGATTCTGATCTCTCCTATTTTCTTGTCTTGAACCACCATAGGGATAATCCATTATGACTCTTCGATAGGTTCTATGATTCCTGCTTCCAACATTTTGTCTAATTCAATTTTCACTTTCTCCTTATATTTAGGGTTCAATCTGTAGGGTCTCTGTTTGATTGGCCTTGCATCTGGTTTCAAGGGGATCTTCATCTCTCCCATGGGCCCTTTAATGCCCTTCATATCAGTGAACTTGGTTGGAAACAAGTCCTGATATTCATGCAAGAATTCGGTGACCTTATCAATAGTGGCATCATCCTAGTAATCTCCAACATTATCAAGCTTAGGTTCTTGCTCTGTCCCAATATTAAATTTCTTGATTTTGATTGGCTTTCCAATAAAAGGTAGTTCGACTCTTGGTCCTTCTATGTCTCGCTGTTCTTCCATTTCTGCGATGTTCACTTTCCTAGGATCATTGTCTTCATCGACATTGATATTGTAACATCCTTACAATTTCTAAAGAGGTGCAGTCCATTCATATTCTTCTTGCTCCACATGGAGGATAGGTTCCTCCTCAAATACTTTCTGTCTGACAAATTGTAAAGCTTGATCTACCATAGGGTATTGACTTTAAAACAAAAACGTATCTACGAAATTCTGTGTCATACCTTTCCAATCGACAATGATTAGGCACAGTTCCTCTGGAAGGTACCAGTTGATAGGCATTGTGTCTAGAGTATTGATGAATTTATGCACCCACTGTTCTTGAGGGATGCAACTCTAGGCCTCCTCACAACCTCGCACATGGTCTTTCAGAAAACTTTGACTTGTGTACCTCACTTCGCATCCTTCGACTTGTTTTGAAAATCGCACTGTCATCAAAGTACAACATTGTATCTAGTTCGTGATGTTCCCTTTATGTGTTGCCCACCATATTTCTGGAGTAGATTTCAAGGCCTTGTCCAGTGCCAACAATCTCTATTGTACTGGTACATTTTCTTCAAATTCCAATACGAAAGTTTCTAAGTGATTCAAACCATCAAATGTGGGTAAAGTACTTACTGTTGTACCGATCCAGTGAACTTCTCTGGTCAATCTAGAACATTGACGCACAAAATATTCATACATCTTGTTCTTCCAGTTCTCCAGTGCTTCTTCTGAGTCTGATGAGCATGCGTTGTCACTTCGCCAGCTTAAATTTCCATCTACAATAGGATTAATGTAATCCTGCTGTCTTGCTGTCAATTTGTATATATTCTCCAACTCATATGCACAGTCTTCTTATTTGATGGGCTCTGTGTATCTGCGACCTTCATTAGGATCCAAAGGTATGATGACCCTAAGGCCATCTCCTTCAAACGCCATTCTTTGTTTCTTCAAATCCAAAAAAGTAGAATTATTGAAAGCCCAATCAATTCCTAACAGTGTGGGGTAAGGACAACTATCATCGACTATATCAATCACCTCGAAGTCCACAAATGTTCTAACCCCATTGATGTCCATAGGGACATGTTCTAGTCTTCCGAAGGGGCTCACAACCTGTTGATTGGCCATCCTAATCCTGATGGGGGAACATATCAACTTAGGTTTTCCCATCAGTGCCCAGGTCTGCTTCGTCATGACATTGACCTCCGACCCTAAGTCAAGGACCACATAATCTATATCATAATCTACAATTTGAGCATTCAGGTGTAGTTCCTTATTTGTCCTTCTATTTTTAGATACTTGGTGTACCACTCTGCTCAGTAAGAGATCTATTTTTCCTATTTCACACTGCCTGATCAAGTTTTTTAGCTCTTGTACAACGCTCTCATCCTTTATCAAATTAATGCAAGTGCATAAAAATTACATAAGCTTACTTACCTCTTTACCTTCTCTGGGTGAAGCAGACTGATCAAATGCCAGAGACATTCCACATTCTCTTACTTCTGGTGGAGATTTTGATGAAGAACCCTGGTCTCTCCCAATATAATTTCTTGCCTCCTCAAATATTTGTTTTTATTTCCTTGCATCAAACACTTGTGTATTCTCTGTAGCTTTCCTGACTCATGATTGTTCTGCAGTGTTTCCTAGAGTCACCCTGTCTTCTCCTGTTGCAGTGCCTCCTCTAGTGATAACAACGAATCTGGAATATGCTCCGCGAGGTTTTTCTATGATTAGCTGTACTTGTTAGTTTCCTCCTTGTCGGTCTTGAAGTTTGGCTAATAACGTAGGACAATATTCTATGACATGTTCAAATGAGTTGCAGTAGCTACAAGTGGTACAAGGGCTCTGACAGTCCCTTACCAAATGACCTGGCTGTGCGCAGTTATAAGAAATGAGTTGACCTCTACCTCCACCCATACCTCCTCCTCTTCCTATTCCTCTTAATCCACCATGAGTGTTGAAGTTTCCTCTTCCAGGGGAATTATACTGCATAGTGTTCCCTTCTTGATGTACTTCACCTTGATGTTTGTATATATCCATTAACCTTTCATGCATGAGGTAATAGGCCCTCCAATCCCTATCATCATGACCTACCAACTTACAGAATGTGCAATACAGATTTGTGGGTGTTTGAACATATTTATTCATGTAATAACATTCACCAGGGCGATGTCTATTTCTACATACCTCGCACCAAGGTAGGGTAACTTGCTTCAAAGGGATTAGAGCTCCATAAGCCAAGTATTCATGAAACAAGGGGGCAATGCTCCTTATAATGGACTTCTGATTTTCACCTAATGCACCATATGTTTTCTCTCTTATATTTTCCCTTGTCTTTTTTCATATCTTCAACCTGCAGTGATAAGCTAGTTAGCTAACTCAAGGTTTGACTCATACCTAAACTAGATTATCCCATAGGGGATGATTCTAGATTCATGGAAATATCTAGTGCCTCAGCCCGTGAAGTGATGTTCTGTTGCATCAGAGGGACTCTGATGTGTGGTAAGAGTGCAACAATGAACCATTCCTTGTTCTTCTCATTTGGGATCTGAAAATTCAACCGACCCATTAAGGTTTTAAACCTCTGATCAAAATCCCAAACAGGTTCAACTACTCTTTGCTTGATTTCTTTCAACTCTGTAATGCATTGTGACTCTGAATTGGGTTTCTTGAATTCTGCAGCCAACGCATTCTTGATCTCATTCAGTGGTTTAGGCTATGCAATTCCTTGGACAAGTTTCATGTACCAACTCCATGCATGATCTCTCAGGGTAGTACTAAACTGAGCTCATTTAATAGCTTCATTGGTGACATTCTTAATACTCCATACGGCTTCACATAGAAACTGGTGTTGATCAAGATCTTCAAATCCATATCCCCTAAAGGTGGGTAACCTCATCTCATCTGCCATAGATCTTCCTAGGTTTCCTGACTGAGTGTACGTTGAACCACTTGTACCAGTGCTATGATAAATTAGGTTACTCTTGTTACTTAATGCTGCTGAAACAACAAGAGGAGTAATAGTACTTACTTCAACAGTTGACATAGTTCCTGAAGTTTATGGCTCTTCTAGGTGAGGTTCTTCAGCCTTCTTTTATTCTGCCCTAGCAGACCTTGAATGTTCCTCATTCAACAACTCTTATTCTTTTCCACTGTAGAACCCTTCTTCCTGCAGAGGAGGTTCGTGATCTTGTTCAAACAAGTTTTCCAAAGGAACTTCTCTGAAGATCCTTCCACTACGCGTGTGTCCGATCTCTGTGTCTCTATCACTGTTTGAATTCCTAAACATTAGATTTTCAATCTGAGCCACTACTGTATCTTCAAGATGTTCTTCTCATGCAATAGCATATTGATCTTCAACTTCAGAAAATGTAAAATTTTTCCTCTTGGTCCCTTAAATAAATATCTCTCTGCTTGGCTATATGACTCTACTCTGTCAATAGAAAACTCGGTGACATAACCTCCAATAGTACTATCAAACCAGTGATCTACTACTCTTGACATGAAGTTATCAACTCTCTTGAACTTCTTGATCAACATCAACGTTCAAACCACAGGTGGTCTAGATCTAATCTTGAACTGGGTATCCACTAATCTGGATAACCACTCGTATATCTCCTTATGAATCCCTCCAAAGAAAATATCATGTATATCACCAAATATATACCTTCCCAACCAGTCTTCTGTGCTAATATCAAGGTTCTTATTCTGAGCTTCTACGAAGTCCTTTTCTTGTTCTTCTATCCACTTCTAAATCTCTATCTTTGATGGAAATCACCTTGACATTCCCTCAAGAATATCCCGGTCCCGACAAAGGAACAGGGGCAGACCCAGGGTTCAACTCTAATAGCTCACCAACAAGCCCTAACTACTATCCCTCTCGGCAACACCTGCGAAGAAGATGCAGTCTCACCTGAAGTAGAAATAGGGGGTTGCAAGACACATATGTCTACAACCATAGGAAACGTAAAGTGGATCCAATATAACAACAACACACAACAACCTAGTTATTCTTACGAAGCATTATCCTACCTGCGCAATTATGTCTCAGATCTAACACAATAATGCATCTATAGAATATCAAAAAGTAAAAGAACAAGACATCAATCACTCACAACAAAATATATACGTGGTTCACCCTCTCCCTAGGGATAAATCCATAAAACTGTGCTTTATAATATATTAGGTGAAAGCTTACAGTTCTATCTGCACTCTTAGCGTTCATATATTCTCTCTTTCTCTCTTCTCTTCTCTCTCTGTCTCCCTTCCTTGCGCACCTAGCTATAGGGTTGATCTTTGCACCCAGCTAAAGATCTTACAATATAGAGTGATCTCTCAACACAATACTTCTCTCTCACATTAACAACAATCAATCTTCACAATATCCCACTCAGAACTCTCAACCAACCCATCCTAGGTCCTCTTGACCTTTATTTATACATTATAATGACTCACCGAAGGACCATTATCTGGTTAAGTGGAAGGACCATCCAACAAAATATGCCAGTTGGATAACTTAAGCTAATATCCAGAAGCATGGAGAGACAATGCAAGAGCTCATGGACATGAGTCCATGAATATTTTGACCAGAGGAGAATGATGTAGGAGCATTTTCAACAATGTTCATCAAGCCGAGTAGAGGACAACTCAACATTAAGCGTACATGTTCAAATTGTTTTGAGACCCAAGGAGAGCACATCAATTTGATATTTTGAAAAGATTGTAATTAAAAGAGCTTTTAATGTTTTCAGGCTTGAGCCATTACATGAGGCTGCTAAAGATTGTTATTATCTTAATTAGTTGTCGGATTGTACAAATATTGAGCAATGACTCATTTTTGGGTTGTAAATTCCATTTATTGTAATAAGACTTAGTGTTAGAATTATTTTATTATGATATGAAAGCACTAGCATAGACGGTAGGAAGGCTCGAAAATCCCCTCTGTGTATAAATATATGTAATCTATGCCCAAATGAGCTTGTTGAAGACAATTGTATTTTGCTGCTGAAGTTTATTGAGAATTGTTTTTCAAGGAGAAGTTGAGAGCTGTAAGAACTGTTTGTAAAAATGATTTGCTGAAGGAATACAATAGAGGAGGATTGATTTCAAACTTTGAGTTTGTACTTGTTTTCTTATGAGTTAATTGGGTAATGTCATGTTATTTGATTTCTATGTTTTATATGCTTGTGTATACATTTTATGGTTAATTGAATGAACCTGTAGTGTTTTTTAAGTTTCAATTGATTCTCTTCTAAAGCACTAGTGCAAGGAGTGAAAAAAATCCACGCAAGGAGTGTGAAGGCATATTCATTTTCAAATTCATAAGCTTAGAAGAGATAACGTGAAATTGTGCAGGGTGAGTGCAAGGAGTGCACATATACTCGTATGAATATAGGAGCTTGAGAAGATCCTTGCAAGGCGTGCATAGGGCCAAAACTTACTCAAGTGTTGAAGAGTCTCAAGGAAATGAACGTAAGGAGTGCGTGGGAAGATTTTCCAGAAATATTTAAGTGTCAAGTTTCCAGAGGAGCTCAAGGTGTGCGTAGAAGACCCAAATCATTTGAGTGTTAAAGATCAAGAGAAAGAGCGATCAAAATCTTTGAAGGGAAGAACCCTTTCATTTTTCGAGGTCGAGTGGACAAGATCTGCCTGAGGAGGAGAAGATATTTCCTAGCCGTCAGATATGGGAAAGTAGCATGGGTGTTAACCCTTGAAGTCCTTTAGACTTCACGTATTAAGAGGTTTTTGTGTGGAGTGTGCAAAGGAGACCAGTTTCTCAAAGTCCTGAGAACCAAAGAAAATCTGGACCGCCCAATCATGAAGACACGTGTCCATAGATAAGAGATAGTCCATAAGTTCGACTATCCAGAAGAAGTGGAGCATAATTTCAAAACCCAAAAGACTCCCAAAGTTTCGAAAAGCAGAGTGAATCCCAAATGTTGATAGACATGGGACACATGGCACCAGATATCTTAGTTCAGAGACTTAGAACTTCAGAAGAATTGAGGCATATTTCGTTTTGGTTTGGAAACTCCCAAAGGCTAGAGTTGGTCTAGACCATCAATTAAAGAGGGATATGTGGAGAGTAGATCTAGCCTCTGCCAATTCGGTGTTCAAAGGTATTTCGATTTGAAGCAACCAGGACTCCCAAAGCCTGGAGTCTCGGAGCCAATCATAGTCGTTGGCTACCGATAGAATGAGGACCGTCGATCCTTGCCATATTCTGGCTATTTGTGGGTTCATCCTTCATAATATTTGCAGGGTGTTTCTTTTGGAAGTCCCAAAGCCCGAAGCTCCGAAGCTCTAAATTCTTCGATAAAGAGATGGTTTACCCACAGTTTCAACTCGAAGTCACGTGGAGGATTATGTTGGCTTATAAGGACCCTCTCTAATGGATTTTAAGTGCGGAGAAAAGGGAAAAAAGCCCGTGGTATAATATTTCGAGGGTTCAATAGGAGCTCGAGAGCTGATTCATCTCCATACTATGTATGATCCTAGACCGAGAGGTCATGCGAGCCCTAGGAGGTGGTGGGGGTTTGCGTCATAATTTTTTCAATATCCACATCTAGGTCCATGTTATCCAATAATAAGTCATCTTCCCGGGCATGCGTCTCATCCCCTTCCTATTGTGAATTGATTCTTTTTCTTTTGACCTTTATTTTATGGTGATTCTCTAGGTTCCCTTTGGGAGGGTTCCTCTCTTCATCATCTCCTGAATTATTGCTCTGGATTTTTATCGCGTGGGATGCTCCTAGCGGAGGATTTAAATTTGGCAAGTTACTTCTCCTAGAGATAGCCGATGATTGGACATTTTTATCATTCGAGGGTCTACCTCTTTCTATATGACACTCTGTTGTGCTTATGACGGTTTTTATATCTTCAGAGTTTCTATCGACTTCTTGATTATTAGAATTATGACTTTCATTTTCTTCCTCTTTACTGAGAGATGAATTTAAAAGTGCAGGGCCGAGCCATACTAAAATCAAGTGATTATAAAAAAAGGTGTTTCGGGTCGAAATCCTTAATTTCCTACGCAAATATTAAGTCAGAATTCTCAAAATAAGCAACATACTCATCTATTTTGGAAATTCCCTGGAGACAAACTTCACCCACTTTCCACGGGAGAGGTACAAGCTGCTTTTTCCTTTTCTCAGACAAATTATGGAACCATAATTTATATTTTTGGGCTATTTCAATGACAAAAAATTTATCAGATATATAATAGGGAAGAAAGATAGGTTTTTCAATAGAGAATAAAACCCTAATGACATTATAATATTCCATTTTTTCTAGAACTCCTCTTCCATTCAGAAAAGCTGCAACTTCCAACGATACTTGTGAATGGTCTTCCCCAAATAAACATTTGTTGTATTTAGATACAAAATCTGAATATACCTCATAAAAATGATGGCCGACTCTTTGCCTCCATAGAGCTTGGTACCACATAGTCATAGGGTCCACCTTTATTTTAATTCTCTAGGCAATGTTTAAGCCCTCAAAAGTATGGCAATATGTAATGGGAAATATCAAATAAGATGTAATGTAAAAACTTTTAACAAACTTGAAATTAGTGAGTTGTGTAGTGATTTCATTTGAGATTATCTTCGCCCAGTTGAAGATAACATTTTCTTGAACAACGAAATGCAATATGTACAATGCCAGTCGAGGAATTGTTTTTGTAGAACCCTCGCCAACAATTCAAGTAAATAACCAAGAAATTTCCTTATAGGGATTCTTTAAAGCACTTACTTGAATTCTTGATATGTCTTTAGGCATTGTCGGAGGGTCATGCAAATATTCTTTAATAATCTCTAATCCATTTTTCTTTCTTTTTAGGAAGTTTCTCACTTCCTCTCCTTTATAGACAAGGTTCAACTATGCCAATTTCAACATTTCTCTAAATATTGAAGGTGCCAATAGGATGGGAGAACTATTCTGCAATGCAATGAATCTTCTGTTTTGAATGAGCTTATCGATGCACCAGGTGATGATGTACTTGCACTCAAAGACTTCTGGAACAAATCCAACGAGAACTATTCATGACATCCATACTTTGTTGTTTTCTCTATCCAACAATTTTGAGTAGTACCAGTAGGAGCATGACCAATGATAATTTTGATCTTCCCTAGCAAAGAGGTTCGGAGTATCCCCACTAAATGATTGTTTACTCATGGCTGTCCCAATGAAGCTTGGCAACTTTGCTTGAACTATTATTTTTCAAAGTAAAATGAACTTGAGTTAGATTTATTTTTACAGAAACCTTAACTCGAAATAACTATTACTAGCCTTGGTAACAACATCATTAATTAATGACCACTTCACAATAAATTTGGTAGTTGGGGTCCTTAGGGATAAAAATAAATGTGACATGGAACAATGTGAAGGGACAGGTGGTGGTAGATATTCGAGGTTAGTGATTAGTATGAAAAGGAACATATGTGAGTCCGAAGGTCCGAAATTCTGAGAGTATGAGTGTATGAAATTGATAAGTATAAGAAATTATCGGGCAGACAATGGAGGGAGTGGAAATGCATCACGTAGGTTCACAAGTCCAAAATTCCCAAACGCAAAATAATTTTAAGTGTTGGGCGAACTTATACATAGGTGAATGGATGATAATGCAACTGCAATATTCTGTGAGTCTGAAGGTCCACAAACATGAAGATTGAATAAGTATAGTAGTTCCAAGAAAGGGAAAAAGAAGGGATAAAGAGAAAATGGGAAAAGGGAAAATATAGAAGGGGGAAAGAAAGGGTATTAAAAGAGGTGGGAAAATAGAATAAGGGAGGGGAAAAAAACACAAAAGGGGTTCAAAAACTACCTCCAACCGTGGGATGATAACCCCTTGCGATTCTTCAAGAATCCAAAATATTCATGACTAGATGTTTTATCCTTTAGGAAATGGAGTCGAAACAGTAAGTGTGTACAAAATAAATGAAAAACTATGTACAAGGAGAAGATAAAATTTCAAGCGAAAAATATTTTTAGGTATCGCCCATTTCCCCCTTCATGTATTTGAGCATATATGAATTGAAACCCAATATTTTTTCAATGATGTACGATCCGATCCAAAGTGATTCAAACTTTGTGTGCATTGGCGACTTTTCCTTAGTTTTTTTCTAGAGTAACACCAGTTCACCTTTTTGAATTTTTTTTTACTGTTGTTCTCTGATCAAAATATCTTTTGACACTCAATTTACTCTAAGATGTTCTATGCAAAGCTTCACTTCATTCTTCTTCCAATCTCAATAATTTATTTAATATCTTTCGCATAGGAGTAATATCTTTAACGTCCTCTGTGTTAACTACATAAGTCAAAGAATTTAGTTCAAGGCTGATTGGAATTTTTGCTTCCTTCCCGTAAACCAACATATACATAGACATCCGAGTGCTATCTTTCAGAGTCATTCTGATCGCCCACAAATAGTTCGACAATTTCAAATGCCAATTCTTTTGATTCTGATCAATAGTTTTCTTTAAAATCTGAATGAGTTTCTTATTGGTAGATTCAACAAGACCATTCCCTTGTGGATACTATTTTTATGATTGTTCCATGACGATGCCATATTCTCCACAAAATTTTGTAAATTTTGACTCGATGAAAATTGAACCATTGTTAGTAATCAACTTTTCTGGAACACCAAATCTTGACAATATATTATCTTTGAGAAACTTAATCAATTCTTTAGAGTCAACCCTGTTCAGGGATATTGATTGCTACAACTACAAGAACTTCAAGAAGCATATATGTGTTAAGTGAAATTGGAAATGAAAAGTGTTGTCTAGGAAATGACGATGAAAGTTGGCTATGGCACAAAAGAATGGGTCACATGCATTTTGATAACCTTGTCAAAGTTAGCAAAAGAGAAGTAGTCAAAGAAATGACCCAGATCATGAAACCAACCAACACTTTATGCAAGCATTGTCAACAAGGAAAGCAAACAAAGACCAGATTCAAATCAAAGGAATATTCAACGACAAGACCATTGGAAATTGTGCATATTGATCTAGTTGGACCAACTACAACAAAGGGCTTAAAAGGTGAGAGATAATTTATGTTATTAGTTGATGATTATATAAGAATGATTGCAGTTTTATTTCTCAAGAATAAGTTATAAGATTTTGAAAACTTCAAGATCTTCAAGGAAATGGTTGATAAAGAGATGGATTGAAGAATCAAATTCTTGAGATCTGATAATGGAGGAGAATTCACCTCAAAGGAATTTATGGACTACTGTAGCAATCATGGAATAAAAATACAATTCTCTATTTCTATGACACCTCAACAGAATGGAGTTATTGAAACAAAGAACAAGACAATATAGGAAATGGCTCGAACAATGATAATGGATTCAAAATTGACAGATATTTTTTTGACATAGACAATGCATACAACAATTCACATTCAAAACAGAGTAATGCTCAGAAACAAAACTGAAAAAACTCCTTACGAGCTATGGAAAGGAAGACTAACAAAGGTGAAGCACTTCAGAGTTTTTGGAAGCAAATGCTGTATCAAAAGAGAAGATGGTAGAATGGGAAAGTTTGACTCTCGTGTGGACAAATGAGTACTTGTTGGTTACTCAAGTACAAGAAAAGCATACAAGTGTTACAATCTAAGATTGAAAGTTATGGAAAGAATCAACGTGATAATTGATGAAACATGCAGACCAGAATCAAAGGAAGAAGAAAATGAATCAATGAAACAACCCTTAGAAGAAGAAGCAAAATATGAAAAAGAAGTAGAAGAGGAAGATGAAGAGAATCCGACAGAAGCATAAGAACAAGTTCAGCAAGTGCCTCCAAAGACACCCAGTAAACGAGTACAGAAGAATCATCCTTCATAACAGATTATCAAAAACAAAGATGTAGGAGTTGAGACTAGATGAAAAATCCATTCACCAGAACAAACACACCTAACACTCTCATCTACAATTGAACCAAACTGTTTTGAAGTAGCCAATAAGGATTAATTTTGGAAAAAGGCCATGGATGAGGAATTAGATCAAATAGAGAAAAATAACACTTGGGAACTGGTTCCAAGACCAAAGAATAAGAATGTGATCGACAGAAAGTGGGTCTTCAGGAATAAATTGAATCAATATGGAAAGGTTACAAGGAAAAAACCTAGATTGGTATGTAAAGGATATGCACAGGTTGAAGGAATCGACTTTGAAGAGACATTTGCCCCAATTGCCATAATAGAAGCAATCCATTTTCTTTTAGCCTATGCATGCTCCAAAAATATTAAAATGTATTAGATGGACGTAAAATCAAATTTTTTGAATGGGGAACTTGAAGAAGAAGTCTACATTGAACAACCAAAAGGATTTCAGTTGTCAGAAAACACAGATTATGTGTGCAAATTAAAGAAGGCCTTGTATGGTCTAAAACAGGCTCCTAGAGCATGGTACTCTAGATTGGATAAGTATCTGCAATAGTCAAGGTTCAAAAAAGGAAGTGTAGACAACAACCTCTACATCAAGGTAAGTCAAGGTATTATTTTATTAATTGAAGTTTATGTTGATGATATTATTTTTGGTAGTGATGATGACAGGTTAAGCTAGAAATTTGCAAAAGATATGCATAATGAATTTTAAATTTTGTTACTTGGAGAACTATCCTTCTTTCCGGGACTTCAGATACATCAAAGAAACCAAAGAATTTTTATTTCTCAAACCAAGTATATCAGAGAAATTCTAAAAAGGTTCAGAATGAAAGATTGCAAGCCAATTATCACTCCCATGCAAACCAGTTGCAAGTTGAGAAAATATGATGATTCGAAGTCTACAGATCAAAGGCAATACATGTCAATGATTTGAAACCTACTATATGTGACAACATCCAGACTAGATGTAATGCATGCAGTTGGACAGGTGGCATGATTTCAAGTAGCACCAAAGGAATCACATATATTAGCAGTGAAGAGGATTTTTAGATATCTCAAAGGAACATAATAGTTTGGATTATGGTATCCAAAAGGAAAGGATCTACCACTTATTGCCTACACAGATGCAGATTGGATGGGTTGTATTGATGACTGACGAAGCACCAGTGGAGAAACATTCTACTTGGGTGAGTGTTTAGTATCATGGCTAAGCAAGAAAAAATCATAAGTATCCTTATCTACAATCGAGGTAGAGTATATTGCAACAACATCATGTTGTACACAGGTTCTTTGGATGAAACAAAATTTGACAGATATACAGGTTGAGTATGATGAGCTCATTCCAATCTATTGTGATAATACAACCGCCATCAATATCTCAAAGAACCCCGTAATGCACTCCAAGATGAAGCACATTCCAATAAAGTAACATTTTCTACAAGAGCATGTTGCAGAAAAGAACATCAGAGTTGAGTATGTTGGAACAAAAGAATAAGTGGCAAACATATTTACAAAACCACTTCCACGGGAATCCTTTGAATATCTTCACCAAAGACTTGGAGTTATTTCTACTCCAAAATGAATGTTTTTTGAATGCTTATCTTATATGTCTTACATGTACACGAGGAAGCACCATAAGAGGACAATTCAGTCAGGGGGAGCAACCCCGAATGGAAAGATACCTTTGCCATTGATGACAAAGGGGGAGAGATTTATCAGATGCAGAGGACATAGGCATGGTTCCAGGGGGAGAATATTTATTAGATGTAGAGGATAGAGGCATGGTTCCAGGGGGAGCATGAGAGAGAGACATGGTTCTAGGGGGAACATGAGTGATATGATTTCAATATTGCATTAGATTGTTTCCATCAATGCCAAAGGGGGAGATTGTTGATTAAGGTTGGTTGTCATTGATGTCAACCCTTGAAGAAAGCCCCGTAGCACAAAGGTTTGGGTAATGGAATATTGGCCCTTGACCAAGTTTTGAGAATCCCTGGTCATGATTGACCTAGTTTGGGACTTCGACAGGATGTTGAAGGTAGAGCACAAGTCAAAGCAGAGATTGCAGGATATCGTCCCTTATTTAGGGATTTTTGGGTTTTGGGATATCTAATGGGTATGGGAATGTCTCCCCTTGGTTTACCCATGTTTAGGCCCTTTTTTTAATGTATAAATAGAAGGTTAGGCGAGGTAAGAACAGGGGGGAAAGGTCTTTTGGTACCTTGCTAAGTGAAAGTGTGGATTGTAGATGCTTCAGGCATACTGTGTGAGACTTGTAGAGCTAAGTGAAAGTGATTGTAAGAGACTGTGGAAAGGATTTGTGCTGTAACTTGGGGAAGGAGGATCTAGTGAAGTGCGTGCAGATCTCCTGTCCTTTGCGGAGTAAGATATCATGACTCTATGCATGTAGAATATTGACAGAAGGAAATAAAAGAGAAGAAGAGTTGGTGGATGTAGCCCCAGGCAGGGGGTGAACCACATATATATTGTGTTGTGGTTGCTTTGTGCTTTATGATTGTTCTCTTGTTTATGTGATTAAATTCTTAGTGCATTGATATATTCTTAAAATAATTTGATATGATAGATTAGTGATGAATAATGTGAATGAATTATAGATCTAATCTATGTTGATGTGCTTAGTGCTTGAATATATCGGATGTGTATGAATACTGTGCTGCTATGTTATTAGGGTTTATCTGCGCTGTAAACTAAGGCTGTATATTAATGAAATATAACTGCTAAGTGCTCTGTTAAGGTGTTGTAATCACAAATCAATGTCCTAGCTAAGGTTGCAGACATCTGAGTCCTGCAACCATCCCTTCCTCTACCTTGGGTGAGACTTCATCTGCTTCGCAGGTGTTTCCGAAAGGGCCGATAGTTAGGGTTTTTTTGGTGCACTCTTGAGTGTTGAAACTTGGGTCTGCCCCTATGCCAACATATTGTTCCATTGTCGGGACTGAAATTGTGATTGTTGGGAGCCGAAGAAAATAAATCTCTGTGCATAGATCTGTTTCCCTAGTGCATAGTATTCTACTTGACTTTTAAATCTTTTTGTTAAGAAGAAAATTCATATCTGAAGAAAAGAGGTAAGATATTGAAGCTTTGTGATTTGATAAAGGTAATATAAGTGAAATTTTTTGTTTCAAAAGTATGGATCTAGGTATCTTTAATAAATTTTGTCCTAGCTTGAAAAATAGGGCACAACTAGATGAAATAAAGTTTGATATGAGTATATCTGATAGAAATAATGAGAGATATGTTATTCCTTAGCATATAAAGAATGTTTGGACTAACAAATGGATGAAGGACCCTAAAAGTAATTTTTTGCAGGTTAGCTACTATGATCCTAGTGCGCAGTACAAGAAAGGCTGGGGATTATTTCAAATAAAAATAAGATAAACCCTTTGTTATAATTGCAGAAGACCAGAACATATTGCTAAGGAATGCCCTGGTAAAAGACCTAGTTGTCTTTGCTGTCAAGATATGGATCATGAAGTTTTGTATTTCCCTAGAATGATTGCTAAGGTTGAAAGAATGAATATGAGACAAGAAAACCCTGAGGGAAATCAAGAAACTAAGACCATGGTAGAACCCCAAAAAGAATCAAAGAATGTATTGCTACACATGAAAGAAACCCTGAATAATCACATAAATATCAACTTATCAGAGATCTTCAAAAAAAAAAATTGCATAGAGACAAGAATAGGAGACTTCGACATTGACTGTGTTCTGGATAAAGAAACATATGTCAATATGATGACAAGAAGGACTTGGGAAATTTTAGGAAAGCCTGCTATGATTCCTTCATTAGGGGGAATATGATTATTTAGAGGAAAGTTGATAACCCTATGTGGAAGACTCACCTAGATATCTATGAATGCTCATGGAACTTCGACAAATGAATATTTTGAGGTTGTTAAATTTATTGAGAAAAACGCCCAATTTTCTATATTGCTGGGAAAAACTTTGATTGAGAAAGATCGGTCCAAAAGAAAAGAAGAAGAAGTCTTGGAACAAAATAAGCAATAATTAAAAGATTTCATGACTAGGAGGATAACACACTTTATTGAAGAACAAGAGAGAAGATCGAAGCTGTTCAGAACCATAAACTTGGACGTCGAAGTGGAAAGAACACAAGAAGACTCACATAAGAGTCGAGCACCTACCCCATACATAGAAGTAGTATTGGCCTTGAAATACCATAAAAAACGCGAAGTTACTATGCTAAAAGGAGATAAGAATCATAATGGAAAGAGGAATATCGAGATAAATATTACAGGGAAGAAGGCTAGAAATCTCAGTAAGAAGAAAGCAAAGATAGAAAAGTTGCAGAAGGTTCCAGAAGGGACTTCGCAGAAGGAAGGTTTGCAAAATTGGAACTTCGTCGGGATATCATAACAATGCAACACGAAACTTCGCCATGGCGAAGCGATATAGCCGTTGAAAGCATTATAACCGTTAGCCCGATGACCTGAATGGTTAGAAAAACAATTATGGCCCAAAGGCTTGCCATCATACCATTGGGACCACGCTACAACAGACATAAACGCATTGATGAAGGCCTCTCATCCGTTAGAGAGATCTGTTACATCGTGTCTACTCATTCCGTCGACTGTTGCACCGAGAACACGTTTTTGAATTGTATACAATAGAACTCATTTCTACCACACTATGTTTATTGATATTGACACATGTTCTATTTCTTTGAGCACTCATTCATTCACCCGAGTTATCCGATCTAAGCGTGCATGTTGTAAGAGCTCAGTGCCGCACAGAAAGTTGTTGAAGAAGTTCTAATCGACCTTATGGCTGAGAAGGTGATGTATGTCGCAATTCATGCCTCATTGACATGAGGAGTGCAAGACTCCCCGTCGAATTCTCGTGGATCTGGACCATCTCGACCTGTAGCAGAGAAAAGAACCAAGCATCAAGATGACTTGGTGAATGTGAAGTTAATCCCGACTACATCCCGCCTCTGGCTGGCGCGGCGAGTTGTGACAGTGTCTCGAGAGACTTTGATTACACCATGGTTACTACATACTGTTGGGCTCTAAAGATGTCCTAAAAACAAACTATATGCATCAGCCAAAGGTAGGCACTGGCACAAGCATTTTACTTGTTGCCTCCGTAGGTTCTTACCTTTCGTTTTCAATACCCAACCTCTAGAGATACAACACCTGTAAAGAAACAATGATCTTAAAGGGAATGACAATTGTTCTATTCAAATGAACGACAATTTCCTGTAAAGGGAACAACAATCGTAACAAGGGAATGACATTCGTCACATTGGGCCAAACTAATGTTGAATTAATTGCATTGTAGTATTTGCCCAACTATCTAATTTTTCAACCCAGGGTTCATAAACTGACGAAGCACACACAAATTATATGCAAGTTTGAAGCGGGACTAATCTAATCTAATGTTTAAGCTACGACTGAAATTGAATCATTAATCTAATGCAGGAAATTGAAACACATGACTGAAGTGAAATTGCATAAATGAAATTAATCTAGGAATGGGAAATTGCATAAATGAAATTAATCTAGGAATGAGAAATTGCAGAAATGAAATTAATCTAGGAAGGGAGAACTACATGACGAAAAAGAAAATACAACATGTTAAGAGTTGAATGACACAACAACATATGTGAGCTCATGCTAATGAAGCAATCTTACATTACAATAATCAAATCAATCTTCATAACAAAATAATGAAAGCATGGAAACCAAAACAATGAATCAAAGCTAATAATCCCTTTCTTTCAAATCCTAATGACTAATTTATTTGTCATCCTAATTACTACTCATTACTACTCTACTACTCCCTCATGAAGAGAGATCACTATATTTTAAACATGAGATCCTTGAAGATAAGATAACCATCTCATAATTACAGATGCACTTTTCTCTCAACCTATTTCCCATTATTACAAAATATAATCCCTTCAAATCCTCACACATATCTCTCATACATCTTGGATAAGATATTCCAACCAAATATCCATGATCTTCTCCTTGGAATAGGCTTGAATTAGCTCCTCAAATCTTGAAATGGTGGAGGAAGTATTCGAGAAGTCCTTTTGAATTAATCCTTCACATATTCCTACACATTACAAAGCTCACACATTTTTGAGATATATATGAAAACATGTCGATTTTCTAATATTTAATCACAAATTCCCTTTTAATACTAAAATGAATAAAGTGGAGAATAATAAGGTGAAACCCAAGTATATTTATGGAAATGATATCGTGAAAGGTTAATGGGGTGATGAAATGTGGAGAATGATGAAGGGAAAGGTGGATGAAAATAGAACATTTCTGAGCCCCAACATACCCCCCAACTTAACTTGTTGCATGTCCTCATGCAACCATGCATGGATCTTCTCAAGAAATTTCGGCATCTGAATGTTGGCTTTGAGTGATGATAATGAATGTTTCTAGGATGGGATTTACATGAGTAACAAATTACATTTTCTTATGGTTGGTTCTTGTGTGACAACCATGAATATAAAGAATGTTGGTTCTTGTGTTAACAACATTCAATTTTTTATTTGTTCTCTTGCTGTTATGATAATAATTTTCCCATATTATTACTGAAAAATATATGCTATCAATGTGCATAAGTAAACATCACTGAGTATAAGAAATCCCTTTTTTGTTTTTGTGAATCATGCCAATATGTATATCAATTCTTATAAAGCAAAGTGCAACAAAGTATCGTTGGAAAAAAATGTTGGAAAAAAAATGTTCATAAGTGGTAAATGAGATGAAAAATGGAATGATGGTAGTGAAAAAATGGAGTAATGATAGTGAATAAAGTCCCCTACCCCCCAACTGAACTGGTTGCATGTCCTCATGCAACGTGGCATAATTCATAGAAGTGAAAAGGAAAGAGAACACGATGAGGGAATTTTCCAAATTATTCATTGCTAGCAGTTGAGGAATTACATGTTTAAAGTTTAGAAAATAACATACCTCCACTTACCCAAAATGTTGATGAACTATGCAATAGGAATATGGATGATGCGACTGCTGGATCATGGAAGATGTAACTGCTGCAGGATCATATGGAAGGTGACTGTTGCTGTAGCTGGGACTGCTGTCTGCTGGATTAGAGAATTCAAAGTGGAGGAATCAAAACTGCTGCTGAATGAATCATGGAAAAGAGGAAATACGAAAGTGGAACTGTAGTACTCTCGGATAGCTGAAGTCATGCTGTTGTAACTGCTGAGGAAGTCAGGAAAAAGTATATAGTCTTCACCTTCTACAACCTAATGGTACAATTCTAATCATGCGAATGAATGTGTCGATGTCAAGCATGAAGATAAGTCATTTGATTATCGACCATTGATGAATGCCATTAACCAATGCGAGTCAAACTCACCATTGATGTCAATGAGTGCCAAGGTACTCGAGTACATCTTGCAAAGTGAGAATGGATGTGCTGATGTTGAGCCACTTGCAATATTTGATGATCAAGGGACATTGATGTATTCCCATGATTGTCAGCGAGATAACTTTCCATTAAGGCATGGAAGCCTCCAGGTACTCCAAATGGACTCTAGTCTATATCCCAGATAAGGTGCTGAAGTCGATGGGGCAAGACTTGTTGAAAGGTGGGCCTTAAGGAATCCCACATTAGTTAATGCGAGTTTGTAAAAATATTGGTAGGACTATAAATGAAAATATCTCAATAGAAACAATGTTTATGGCAAGGCAATATAGTCATGGAAAGGGAGCTAGATAGTTTTATTGACAAGGAAAAATGAGTGGGAAAATATAAAGATATGTATGCGACTCATAAAGATAGGCGTGTGCGAAGTCATGAAGGATAATTCAATGGAAGATGGGCTTCAACACATGTATGAAAAATCTGATATGAAGGAGAAATGGGGGAGAACATTCATTATCCAAATGGGTTTATGAAAAGGTTTCTGTGTAACAACAAACATCATGATGTTTATGATGAGTAACAACTCCTTCAAGCAGTCAACAAAGCATGCTTTTTTCGGAATTTTTTTTATGATTCTTGAAAGTCACTTTTGGAAGAAATTTGATCATCTTTGAACCTGTAAAATGGTAGCACTAATCTGCAACAAGTAGTGTGAGAATATCGAAAACATAAAGTGCCGAAATTAATACTAATGCTATCAACCAAATGGAAAAATAAATAAAATGCATTTTTACCGGTTGGTGATAGCGCATTTTTGACAATCCTCTTCGTGAATACCTAGTGAAGTAACTTCACAATAATTTTAGCATAAAAAGATAAAAGCATGATTCCAATGATGTTTTCAGGAAATGTAAAAATCCATTTTTATTTTTATTTTTAGTATATTTGATTTGTTTTCAATTTTTTTTATTGGCAGTATCACTTGTATGCAATTGTACAGGGATCCAAATGTGCGCTTTGTGGACACTTGCACTTAAATATTTTATGAAAACACTTTTATCATCACGATCTGAGTAGATACCACTACCCGTTCGACCACACACAACACGAAGTAAAACTAGAACTAAAACAAATAACACGAACTTCTTTATCCATACATTTTTTTGTTTTCATAATAATTTTTCTTTTGTATGGTTTTGTTTATTTATCTATTTATTTATTGTTTTTATTAATAAAACAAATGAAATGTTTTTTATTTTTTATGGTTTCATAGTTTTTATTTTATTTTTGTTTTACATATAAAAAAAAATGCAAAAAAAATAGAAATGATACTAACGGAAAAATAGAAAACAAAGCACCCAAAATTAAAACCGTCTTTCTTGCATGCAATAAACATTATAGGCATATAATTTTCATTCTCAAGGATGCTAAAACCATGGGTGACTCCAACAATAGTCGAGTTCCAACATAACACATAACTAACAGATCATTGCCAAGTCATTAAATCATTGAAAACACAGCATAAAGAGTGGCGTGGAAGGGGTTTGACCCCATAACCTCCACCCATAAAATCGGATCTCCCAACCGATTTCTATTATTGTGATATGAATCACATTCGAAATTTTTATTATTGTTTTTGTTGCAAGCTGCTACAGGAGTGTATTTGCAGGGTGTAACAACAAACGTCAAATGCAATTTTCTCACAAACGGTGAATTGAGTTGAGTTGTAATTTTTCATGCAAGTTTCCATGGTCTAAATGCTTCTACATGCCGAAAATCAGCAATACCCACATCACAGGTTTTGAGAAAACTGAAAAATGGATGAAGGTGACTATGTTGATTTTCTCGAAAACCGTGTACTAAGTTGTCCTAAAATTTACTGGTTTTATTATTATTATAATATAATGCATTTCCTTTCCAAAAATCATAAGAACCCAGATCCCAGTTTGTGAGATATCTTCAGTTCAACTTCTGCATTTTGTATTTTGTTTTTTATTTTTTCTGTATATATTTTTTAAATAAAACTAGAAATTTTATTAGCATTTGAGACAAATCAATTTGAATAAAACTATTTTAGCAAATGGAGACAAATTAATTTTGAAAATTGAAGACAAAAATTGATTTAAACATTTTTTTTCTTCAGATCTTCAACAATACCAAAACATTCCTCAAAACATCTCATAGCCATTCTTTCGATTTCTACTTTATGATCTTCCAGATCACAACAAGGCGCAGGAAGAGAGAATACTTATTTGAGAGCATACTTATTTGAAACAAAAACAAGAACTGGAAAACAAAAGCATGGTTTTATTCGTTTACCCTACCTATTCTATGCTAATTAGATTTAACAATTAGTTACTTGTAATTAAACTTCTAGTGGATCCATTCACATAACAACAGTAAAATTATGTTCATTTTCATTTTTACGCATGAAAAATAGAAATATCCAAAAATGAACAAATCGAATTGTTGTGATTGTTATTTCACTGAATGAAAATAAAAATGAAATTTATCTAATCTAGTACTTACCTGGAACCATTGCTCGATAAGGCTTTCATAGGTGCATTGTTCCTTGCTCAGATCATGTTGTAACTCCCCTTCATCCTCATCGATCTCCTTTTCGATCAATTTCCCGTCATTGGATGCATAAGAGTCTTCAGATGTTGGATCTTCAATTGTTTCTAGAGGATTATTTGAATCTTTGATCCTTGTAAAGATCTCCTCTTCCAGGGAAGAGGAAACCCCGATATCTGCTAGGATCTGAGTGAGCAGTTCCAAGATGACATTCATTGTTAAACCATGTTAAAAGAGGATTCTTACAACACCCAAATCAAAATGAAAAATCTTAAATAAAAACACTCTTGCTAACACATAGAACAATTACTCTTCATAGTTGCAGAAATTAAAGGCTCTTGATAGTTGGTAGGGATAGTGAGGAGTTTCCTCTCACGAGCTTCTATGACCCTTATAACCAACACATGTAGATCACACTTGCAGAAATTAAACACTCTTGCATAAATTGAAATTTGCAGAAATTGAAACTACTTTTACCTAGTTGGTAGGGAGAACATGAGGAGTCTCCTCTCACGAGCTTCTATGAACTCTTACCAACACGTCTAGATCACACTTGCATGAATTAAACACTCTTGCATAAATTGAAATTTGCAGAAATTGAAACTACTCTTACCTAGTTGGTAGGGAGAACATGAGGAGTCTCCTCTCACAAGATTCTATCACCCCTTACCAACACGTCTAGCTCACACTTGCATGAATTAAACACTCTTGCATAAATTGAAATTTGCAGAAATTTAAACTACTCTTGCGGAAATTGAAATTTGCAGAAATTGAAGCTACTCTTGCGGAAATTGAAATTTGCAGAAATTGAAACTACTTTTACCTAGTTGGTAGGGAGAACATGAGGAGTCTCCTCTCACAAGATTCTATGATCCCTTAACAACACGTCTAGATCACACTTGCATGAATTAAAATGAAAAAGAAACTAATACCTCAATCCATCTTGCTTCCACGACAACAATGCCAAAATGTTGGGCTCTAAAGATGTCCTAAAAACAACCTCTATGCATCAACTGAAGGTAGGCGCTGGCACACACATTTTACTTGTTTTCTACGTAGGTTCTTACCTTCCGTTTTCAATACCCAACCTCTAGAGATGCAATACCTATAAAGGAACAACAATTGTAAAGGGAACAACAATTGTTCTATTCAAATGAATGACACTTCCTGCAAAGGGAACAACAATCGTAACAAGGGGACGACAATCGTCACATTGGGCCGAACTAATGTTGAATTAATTGCATTGTAGTATTTTCCCAACTATGTAATTTGTTAACCCGGGGTTCGTAAACTGACGAAGCACATGCAAAGTATATGCAAGATTGAAGCAGGACTATCTAATCTAATGTTTAAGCTACGAATAAAATTGAATCGTTAATCTAATGCAGGAAATTGAAACACATGGCTGAAGTGAAATTGCGTAAATGAAATTAATCTAGGAAATTGTGTAAATGAAATTAATCTAGGACTGAGAAATTGCATAAATGAAATTAATCTAGGAATGGGAAATTGCGGAAATGAAATTAATCTAGGAATGGAGAACTACATGAAGGAAAAATAAATACAACATGTGAAGAGTTGAATGACACAACAACGTATGTGAGCTCACGCCAGTGAAGCAATATTACATTACAATAATCAAATCAATCTTCATAACAAAATAATGAAAGCATGGAAACCAAAACCATGAATCAAAGCTAAGAATCCCTTTCTTTCAAATCCTAATGACTACTTTCTTTGTCATCCTAATTACTACTCATTACTACTCTACTACTCCCTCATGAAGAGAGATCACTCTCTTTTATACATGAGAGCCTAGAAGATAAGATAACCATTTCATAATTACAGATCCACTTTTCTCTCAACCTATTTCCCATTATTACAAAATATAATCCTTTCAAATCCTCACACATATCTCTCATACATCTTGGATACGATATTCCAACCAAATATCCATGATCTTCTCCTTGGAATAGGCTTGAATTATCTCCTCAAATCTTGAAATGGTGGAGGAATTATTCGAGAAGTCCTTTTGAATTAATCCTTCACATATTCCTACACATTACAAAGCTCACACATTTTTGAGATATATATGAAAACATGTTGATTTTCTAATATTTAATCACAAATTCTTTTTTAATACTAAAATGAATAAAGTGGAGAATAATAAGGTGAAACCCAAGTATATTTATGGAAATGATATAGTGAAAGGTTAATGGGGTGATGAAATGTGGAGAATGATGAAGGGAAAGGTGGATGAAAATATGACATTTCTGAGCCCCAACACGTACCTCCCGAAGGAGATACATGTAGTTAGAGCACAACAGGATAAGATCCCGACGTTGAAGTTCAACAACTTCAACCTAGGGGACCTAATAACTACAATATGCTTGCTCCTTATAAGTATTTGACCAGGATGAAGTGGAAGAACTCGAAAATAATCCACCAACCGTGGACTATGAACCTCGCGCAGTCCACCCTCTTGAATGTGGTGAATATTCCGCACTTTGGAAGGCACCAGGAGGTTAACACGTGTGTTAAGCTCCTGCTCTCATGTTACCATGGTGGATACCTATTTATAGATAGACGCATCACAGTTGATCCAACGCTGATCTATAGGATCACCGGATTGAGTATGCAAGGAACCAACCCATAGGACTTCTACCCAGGGAAGGCTACAAATCACACACTAGCAGATGTAGAAAAGGGGATGTGAGGCTACAAGGTAGCTTCCATCCAGAATGGTGTAGTGTGCCTGGCCTTCTAGCTGATCGTAGGAAAGATTGTAAGAAAGAATAGACCTACCTAGGTTACATGATTCATTGCTGACCTCGTTGGGAAATGTGTAGAGGGACTCCAGATGAACTGGGTGAAGTACCTCGTCAACCATCTGGAATTGGATTTCTGTGAAGCTCAGGATCAAGGCTATGAGTTTCACTTTAGCTGGCTTCTGATCCTCATAGCATTTACTGCTTGGGATATGCCGGAAGGTGTGACCTTCCTGAACATTGAGCCGTTCAAACCACTCGTTGTGAAGTTCACCACGCTCTGGTACTCGAGCGATATGGGAAAATAGTGGAAATCGAACACAATATTACATACATATTACGTGCAGTTGAAGAGGGCCATCGATGCTGTCCCTTGCATGACACCAAACAACCTGTATCAGTTCATACCTCTCATGAAGTTCTGCGTAGATTGACACTTCATTTATATCACTACGCAAGAAGATGAGCATAAAGAAGAGATTCAATCATACTATAAGCTCACAGAGGAGGAAATTGAGGAGCTAACTAAGGACTGGTCAACATACCTCCGTATCCCTGCTAGCCCTACAGAAATGTCTGATCCCAAACTACTTGGCAGCTTGAAGGCCACTTACAAAGAACACGACACACTTGGAACTAGTAGAAGGAAGAAGAATGAAGAAGTACAAAACTTGAGCAGTGCATCAGATGAAACTGCTTAAGTATCACTTGGACAGGGAGGTAATGATGAGGTAGATAGAGAAGAGACCAATGGAAAAGAATATCAAAAGAAGCAAGGCAAAGTAACACCACCTATGGATCATGTTGATGAGGCTGATCACTCAAAGAAAAGAAAGGTTTCCCCCATGAAACCCACCTCACGGAAGAAGTCAAGAGAAAGAAAAACCATGATGTTAACCATGCTCACAATCGATGACTTCAACTTCATCATCGCAACTGTAGCATATGCCTCACAGGATGTCTTGTAGAAACGAAAAGCCAAGAAATAAGAGATCTACAACATAATCGAGGTTGAACTCAAAGGGGTACAACAAGCCCTTCAATCCAGCCGTGCAGTATCCATTGTGCCCCCTCCATTAGAAGCACCAGAGTTGGGATATGGGCCTACCCAACTCCACAGACTAGTTGATGCGACCGAAGCTTGCCTTTTTCGTGCACAAGAAGAAACAGTACATGTCACAAAGGCCCTAAATCAAGTGAAACAAGTAGTTATAGAGCAATGCCGGGTTGCGTAGCAGGGGAAGGTTTCTCTCCAAACAAAGTTTGAAGAGGAGAAAGCACAAATCCAACAAGAGAAAGAGCAATTTATCGTAGAGAAGCTTAGATTCAAAGAAGCAGTCAACACATAACTTCTCTCTGTGACATACTTAGAGAAAAAAGAGGAAGAACTAGTAGAGCATCAAGTAGCGCAACTCGCAGAAGCTATCTAGTAGCTACAACAAAGAATCAAAGATATGGAGCTACAAATAGTGCCCAACACTCCATCGAATGTATGATATAAAAGAGAAGCAAATGATCGAAGCACAGTTGAGAGAATCAAGTCCCTCACCATGGAATGTAAACATATAAGTGATCGCAGTGCCCAAAATTATGAGCTACTCACTGAGGATCCTAAATTGAAGGCACTGGAGTCACAACTCTAGGAGGCAAAGAAGCAAACATAAATAGTACAGGTGTAGTTGAAGCCCCTATCAACAATCGATAGGATGAAGCAATCCAAAGAAAAATGCACTGCTCAACAACAGGTCCACACCATTCAGAGCAAAGTCATGAAAGTGACTCAGAGGCTCCAACTAATACAAGACGAGGCTTGCCAACTATTTGCATAGATTGAAGGTCGAGGAGTAGAACTGGAGCAGGTCATCACTGTAGCTGAAAAACTCTTGGAGGGACCTGTCAATGAAGCAATTATCCAAGGGTTCACAGAGCAAGAGGCTGTAGTGAAACAACAAGTAAAAGCAGCTCAATCCAAGCTCGAGGATTTTGAAGCAGAGCTACGCAGATTAGAGTGACTTAGGATGAGTCACAGGTGAGTGTTGGGGGCCTATTGGCCCTTGACCAAGTTTTGAGAATCCTTGGTCATGATTGACCTATTTTGGGACTTCGACAGGATATCAAAGGTGGAGCACAATTCGAAGCAGAGATTGCAGGATCTCAACCCCTTTTTAGGAGTTTTTGGATTTTGGGCTATGTAACGGGTATGGGAATGTTGGCCCATGGGTTTACCCATGTTTAGGCCCTTTTTGTAATGTATAAATAGAAGGCTAGGAGAGGTAAGAATGAGGGGGGGGGGAAGGTATTTTGGTACCTTGCTAAGTGCTAAGTGCAAGTGTGGATTGTAGATGCTTCGTGCATACTATGTGAGACTTGTAGAGCTAAGTGAAAATGATTGTAATAGACTGTGGAAAGGCTTTGTGCTGTAACTCGGGGAAGGAGGATTTAGCGAAGTGCACGTAGATCTCATGTTCTTTACGGAGTAAGATCTCATGGCTCTGTGCATTTAGAAGATTGAAAAAAGGCAATAAAAGAGAAGAAGAGTTGGTGGATGTAGCCCCAGGATGGGGGTGAGCCATGTATATCCTATGTTGTGGTTTCTTTGTGCTTTATGTTTGTTCTCTTGTTTATGTGATTAAATGCTTAGTGCATTGATATATTATTAGAAGAATTGGATATGATAGCTTAGTGCTAGATAATGTTAATGAATGCGAGATCTAATCTATGTTGATGTGCTTAGTGCTTGAATATATCATATCTATATGAATACTGCGCTTCTCTTTTATTAGGGTTTATCTACGCTGTAAACTAAGGCTAGATATTAATGAACTATAACTGCTAAGTGCTCTGTTAATGTGTTGTAATCACAGATCGATGTCCTAGCTAAGGTTGCAGACATCTGAGTCTTACAACCACCCCTGCCTCTATCTCAGGTGAGACTTCATCTGCTTCGCAGGTTTTGTCTAAAGGGCCATTAGTTAGGGTTTTGTTGGTGTGCTCTTGAGCGTTGAACCCTAGGTCTGCCCCAGTGCCAACATGGACCCAAGTTTGTTTGATGTAAAGATGACTCATTATTTTCTTGTCATGATAGATAATAAGTAAAGATGGATGAACTCCAAAGTGGTCCCCTTATGGTGAAAGCCCTCACGGGAAGACGCTTTGCAGAGTGAGTTATCCCAGAAGTATGGTTATAGAACCCACGATTAATTGTGGAATAATGAGATGAAGAACAATGAATTTGTCAGTGAAACTATCCTAGATGGATAGTGCTTGTCATGCCATTTCCAGTGGTATATGGAACGTTACATAACTCCTCACGATTAGAGAGTTATGACCATATGAAGTTGGAGAACCCCTCATGAGTTTTATAGAAGCCCCCAAGGGTCAAAGTGCTTTGCAAAAGAAATTATTTTAAATGAAGAATCCCTAAAATAAGAAAAGTGTAATGCTACATGAAGATATAAATAAGAGGCAAAGCTCACTCATTAAGGACACAATTGTACATATTGTGTATCTATTTTATTGTGTAAAGCTTACTGTAAATACTTGTGGATACATATGAAATGGCGAATGTCTGACGTAGCGTGGAGGATTGACGACGGAATTCTTTGAATTACATAAAACCCTATTTTCTGAGGCATACACGGGTTGTTTGTGTATAGGGTGCATACATATGCAGGATATCTGTGCATAGGGTGCGTACGTATGCGGGCTGGCTGTGTACAGGGTGAGTACATGTTGGTAAAGCCATGAAACTTGAAAAGATGAAGATGCAAAGGTTATATATTTTAAGATCAGGCTCCTAGGAAGGTCCAAAGTGCTCAGATACATTAGATCCATCCATTGGTTCAAAATGTATGTCTTATTTCTATGAATAATTGGATTTTGATGTGTGCATGAGGAATGACAATGGAGATTTGAGGATTCTCCCAAGAGAGACTAGTAGCTACATGGGATCTTCTACATAAGTCAGATCTACAAAAATACAGTGCTGGTATATTTATCATTGATACTTCTTGTATTTCTTGGCACATGGCTAAGGGTTTTTATGGTACATGTTTGAGATCTTATATTTGTTGATTTATTGAGAAACTGAATATCAGAAAGGGTTTGATGACTAAGATCATGTGAGGGAAAGTATACTTGTTCATGATTTCACACACCTATATGGAACATGACTAGAGAGAGACATATTTTACTTGAGTAAAGGTTATGTATGCGGATGCATGTAGAGGGTATAGTTACAGTCTGGATAGAGTAACAGGTTACATATCTATGTGAAAGAAGTTACAGAAGGTCAAAAGTTTTCAAGTGAAAGGAAACCCTATTTCTAGAAGGCATACACAGGCCACATAACAGTTAGGGCACGCACATACACAGGTTTCATAAAAGATAGGGCACGTACATATGCGGGCTGAAACACTACACATCATGTATCTATTATATTTTTGTAGATACATGTTCAGTTTAGGTACAAATTGATTACAGGGAAGTTGTACATATTTGATACAGGTCAATGGTACAGGTTGATACAATTGTACAATAGTATATCTCACAGTGACAGGTTGACAGTGGTTCCATCATTCTACTTATACTTCAGGGAGATTGGATGGGGCAAGGACAGGTGGTTTTAGCCACCTTCCAGTTGTAGCCGGAGAACATAGGGGGTTGTGTCCTCTTTCTGGTTGTAGGTAGAGAATTGGGGAGTTGGAGCTTCCCTCAAGTTGTAGCTTGAGAAACTAGGGGGTTGGAGCCTCCTTTTAGTTGCATTTAGAAAAAAAGAAGAAGTTGGTGCTTCCAATGGATGTAATTCTTCAATACATATAACAAAAATCATTCCATGGTTTTCTCCCAATTTGGGTTTCCACGTAAAACACTGGTGTACCGTGTATGTGTGTGATTGTTCATTTCTTATTTCTCATTATTGGATAATAATTCTACATTGATATAACCCTTGGATTATTTGGAGAAAAAGGATTATAATTATGCTATTACTGATTCACCCCCCCTCTCAGTAATCCAACAATTGGTATTAGAGCAGGTTCCTTCATAAATCAGTTTAACCACTGAAAGGTAGATCATGGAGAGTGCCAACTTGTATAAAAATGGAATACCACAATTTGATGGACAGACGTATTCTTTTTGCAGCATAAGGATGAAGACATATATACAGGCATGGGGATTTCAAGTATGGAAATCAATTGTAGATGGATACACAACACCAGTGGTTCCACCAAAAAATGACAAAGTAGTGAAATTTGGTGAGAATAATTCCAAAGCCACAAATGTACTTTTGAATGGTGTCAGTGATACGGTATTCACCAAAGTTGCACACTGTAAATCCGCTAAAGATATTTGGGACAAGCTTTAAAATATTTATGAAGGAGATATAAAAGTCAAAGAAACAAAGCTTCAAACTTACAGAGGTCACTTTGAACAACCACAAATGAAGGAAGATGAAGATATTGCAACCTACTTCTTACGAGTCGATGAAACAATGAATGAAATCATAGGATTGGGAGAATAAATCAAAGAATATGTAATGGTTCAAAAGGTACTAATATATCTTCCTATGAGATTCAACCCTAAGATATCAACACTAGAAGAAAGATTGGATCTAGATTCAATAAACATGGATGAACTGTATGGAATCTTCACAGCATATGAAATGAGAACTGAACAGGAAAATCCAGATGTAAAAGAAGTGGCCTTCAAAGCATCCAAAAGATCAAAGAAAAATAAAAAGCAACAAGAATAATATAGCAACAACAGTGATGTCTTGGAAGATGATGAAGAAGTGGCCAACTTCGTCAAAAGACTGAACAAGGGAACCAACGATAGGTATAGAGGTAAGCTTCCTTTAATTTGTTTTAATTGTGATGGTATTGGTCATTTTGCTAACAAATGTCCTCATAAGAAAAAGATAGATGATGAAGGTTACTCAAAAGGAAAACACACATATACAGGAAAAAGAACTACAAATAAAGTTTTCAAGAAAAGCTTATGCACCAAAGAAGACATCTCATCATCAGATGAAGATGAAGTCAGTGACAGTGAGACATGAAAAGTTCTATTCATGGCAGTAAAAGACTCTGACAGAGAAGACTCCAAATAAGAATATGAAGAAGTTGAAGAAGAAATTGAAGAGGCATAAGTTGACTATCAAGAATAATTAATGTGTTCCATAGAAGTTATCAGAAGAGAAAAGAAGAAAAACAAGAAACTACAAGTAGAACTAGACAAGAAAAAGGACACTCGAGAACTAGAACAAATGATTACAAAATTGAAGGTTCAAATAAAATAAGATAAAAGAATTGAAGAATCACTAAAATAAAATCTAGAAGAAAAGGACAAGATCATTGGAAACTTGGAAGCATAGATTGTCACACTAAGAAAGGATATTCAAAAGAAAAATATGCAGAATAACGCAAAAGTTTTGGATGACATTATCAGTAGTCAAAAATATCATTTTGAAAAGACCAGACTTGGATACACTTAGATAGAAAAGGGATCAAGCTCCAAAACAACAGAGCAAGAAACATATCCAAAACGCTATGAAGAAACAATCAAAGGGGATAGAAAGATATACAAGGAATATTACAGGGATACTCCTCCACTGAGAAGAGTCACATTTCAAAATCAACAACCAACAGATAGGCTTCAAGAAGAAGAAGGATTCATAAGAGCACCTCCCTTTAGAAGATCCTCAACTCCCAGGTATCAAACTATATTTTTTGGTTTATGTTCTACATGTAATAATTTTGGACATAAAGTTGTGAATTGTAGAGCTAACAACATGAACAACAACAACTTTGAGAGTCATACACAAAATGGTTATTCAAGAAGACCAAGTGAAACACAGAGAAGAAGTTGCAACGGGTTTGAGTCTTTGAGCACTGAAGTGGAATGTTACAAATGTAACAATTTTGGACACGTGGCCAAATATTGCAAAATGACAGTCCCTCCTAAAGAACCTAAATAGAATAACAATATTCACAGACAGGTGTTATGGGGTATTCTACCCTACAGACTAATAAGCTAGGGCTCTAAACTTATACGCAGATCATGACCCTTAAGATTTAACTTTTAACCTCCTACCCAAAATCTCAACCCTTTTTCAAGCAAACATTGGAAGAATCGACTCACCTTTTTAACGATGATTGAAGTAGATCCTCCGTTGA
>ML788633.1:13798-25159 GCA_009831015.1 Picea engelmannii
TTCCTTAGTTGCTTTATGTTTATTAATTCACCCACATTGTGAATTAATTGTCACTTTATGACTTAAGTGACATATTTCACTTTTGACTTAAAACTCCTAAGTCAAAGTGAAATTAGAATCATAAAGTAAAGTACAAGGGTAATCGTCTTCTCCCTTTGTGCTTAGAGACTCATAAGCACATGGGGACCACTTTCCAAGGTACCCAAATCTCAACATTATAGAGGTGTTTTTACCTAGTATCCTGTGACTGATTTGAAGAACATGACAGAGCTCGAGCATCTCTAAGTAACAAGAAATGTGAACTTAGGAGTCATGAATAGCTCACAAATGTCCTTCGAAATTATGTAAGAATCTAACAGCTACAAAAGCGTGTGTGCTTTTGTCCCTCTACAGTCTTGATCAGGGATTCGACGAAAGTTGAGTAATGAGTGTAGAATCAGATTTGAAAATTGAGATCATGCATTGTTGAACCATTGTCAAGCCTCTTCTCCATAATTTATAAAGCCTCAACAATCGTTCCCATAAAACATAGAAGGAAATACATGGCCCATGGATTATGGAACAAAATTGGAAATGCAGGGGAACCCAAAATCGATGGGCATTGGGAAAAATCGTTCCCTCTAAAAAAGCTATGAAATTTGTGGGAAAAATCGGTGTCGAAAAGCTTCATTCGAGGAGATGTGGGTGAATTGGTTGCCATAAAGCCCTAATTTGAGGATATGCATGCGACGTAACTCCAAACACACCCTAGTTTAGAAAATATGGGCGATGCATTCACCAAAAATCTAGATTCTAAAAAAATTGGGGCGAATTGACAATTTGTTCATGAAATCGGGAGGGCGAACTCTCTTTCCACTGATTTTCTTACTGTTTTTTAGGGGAAGAATTAGTTTCCATATCTACTTTTATTTTATTATATGGGCTAAATATTCTAATTTTTTTAAACATTAAGTGAATGAAAAATCGCCCCTTCAAAAATTGGTACCCTAAAATCATCTATGCTTTCAGACATCCACAACACACACAATCATGTAGAAAAACAAGCATGGTCTTGCAAAGAAAAAATACATAGTCCCCCCCCCCCCGCCCTTTCCTGAAATCAAAATGGATCTAGATCATTACAAAATAGATAACCAATCAATTCCCCCCCTTATATTTATTTTTTCCCTTAATTCTAATTAATTATTCTTATATTTCCCTTACTTGCCTAGTTGCTTACATGCACCTAATTACCATGCAAGATAATTAACTCTATTTAGGCATTAAGTAATTCTCCTTTTCTCAATTTGGTGTAGCAAAAGTGGTTGCAAGGAATAATTGGGTGTACCTAGCATAAGCTAGCTTGGCACAATTTTTGGGGGACTTAATGATCCAGGTGGATATCGGTGGCCACCACCTTTTCCAACCGGATCAAAATAGTTTTATGACAATTTTGGTAATTTACTATTTTTAGCAGTTTTTAACTTCCGGGGCCATTTTGAGGGCCTAAAAGAAGTTTTTTTTGGGATTGAGCTTCTCAATGATAGCCAAAGGCTTTGATTGAGCCCCCTAAATTAATCTCCTCAATGATACCTTTCCAACGAGCTATCGTGCGCCCCAAACAAAGATCGAATGCCAAAGTTACACCCCCGGGAAGTTGATACACCAAACTACCCAAAACGGGGTCCACAAAACTGTTGGCTTTTCATCTTCCGGGGTTAGGGTTTTGGATTTTCTTTACGATAAAAAATCCTTTGGAGCCTTATTGTAAAACCATCTTCTTGCGAATGCGAGTAGTGGACACATCTCTTCTCAGAGATAAGCTGCCGCCATTATAACGAGTCTTTCACTCTGTATTTTTACAGTCTTTGTACATTTTCGCTCATTAATATAAAATTGTGCATTACTGTATCTCTGTGTTCATGGTTGCATCTCTAATACATTTTTGTTATATTATTGGATATTCAAGATATCTTTGTACATTGCTTTATCATATCTCCACTCTCATTTCGTGTCGAAAATAATCCGGATCACTTAACCTAGGACCTCATATGTGTTATTCGCGGCTCTCAATCGCTCGAGCTATACCACCATTCTATGTGTGTGTGTATTCAATTGGGTCTAGCTTGGGTGGTCAAGAGTAGAAGTTGGTGTCCTCCCCATCTATGTTCATGTCTCACTTATGACATTTTGCCCCTTGCGGGTTGATTGGGGTTGGTAAGGTACCAACAATCTTAATCTCGCTTAAGTGCTTGATGGTGGGATGAGATGTTCCAAATGTTAATGTCAATTAGGTGTAGCTCAAGTCATTGTGAGGAAAAGTTGTTACACTCCCCACCTCGGTTCAATTCCCACTTTGTGACACGTTTGCTCTTAGTGAGCCAAATTTTGATGATCTATATATGATCTATTCATAAGTTGTTGACTTGGCCTTGTGCCTTGAAGAATATGGGTACCATCATTGGAATGAGGGGAAGTGGACAATATGTTCCAAACATTAAGGTCAATTCAGTGTAGCTCAAGTGGTTGTGAGGAAAAGTTGTTACCCTCCCCACTCAAGTTCAAATCCCACTTTGTAACATGTTTGCTCTTAGTGAGAAAAACATTGATGAGCTATATATGATTTATTCATAAGTTATTGACCTAGAAAAGATGGAAAGTGCTCGGGTGGTTTCCCTTGATATATATATATCACCTCTCACACACACATACATAACCTTACATATATCCTAACTAATAAAATAATTCAACAAAGTATTTATAATATATATGTGTACACACACATGTGCATGTAAATATATGCATATGTATTTATGTGCATGTATTTACATATGTGAGTAGACACACACATATGTATTGATTTGCACTCATATATGTGTGTCTGTGTAAATACGTGTGTGTGCAAATATATAAATATGTGTGTATGATTTATGCCCCCCACCCACACCACACCACACACATAATTATATGGAGACACACACAAACACACATATGTGTGGGGTAATAAACATATGTATGTATGTATCTATACACATGTGTTTATATATATATATATATATATATATATATATATATATATATATATATATATATAGAGAGAGAGAGAGAGAGAGAGAGAGAGAGAGAGAGAGAGAGAGAGATGTGTAAACACACATACACACACATATGTATACACACATGTATATTTAAGGTAGGAAGAGAAATAGGGAAAATATTATTTAAGATTCCTCTTCTATTGATGACTATCAATCTTATCTTTCATTGAGCTCATCTTCTACCTTGTGGTTTCAAGAGGTTGGAATGAAGTTATTACCGCCTTTCTCTTTAATTTATTTTTAGTTCTATCCATGACACCTCGGATGTAGGGAGGTACATTTTCTTACAAGAAGGTTGTTACGAGGTTGGGAGCTCCTACTTGACCTTTTATCTCTTTTAATGACTCTTCTAACTTTAGCATCTCTATAACCCATGCTTTTAAAGGCTTTAGTAAGGTGATTTTGCTCTTGCTTAAGATGCCCCATATAAAAAATTCTAACCACTATCATCACTAGTGTATTAATGGCCACAATCTTTTGTGCAGGGTGGTGGTCAAAGTTAGCATGGAGATAGTTGTTAGTGTGAGTTTTCTTTATGAAAACTTGATGTCCAAGAGTACCATCATCTCTCTTATTAACCAACAAATTAATGAATGCAATGCTCTCGTTCTCCTCTGCCTCCATGGTAAATTTAATGTCATTTGATTGACAATTGAGGTGTTTGAAAAACTTATTGAGTTATTCTATACCATGAGGCCATATCACATTATTGCCATCTATGTACCTCTTCCACCTTGTTGGTTTGAGGGGGTAGAAGTCAATGGCCTTCTTTTTGAAATTCTCCATGAAGAGGTTTAGGGAGGTGATAGAGATTATTAAGTACCCAAATAACTTAAACATGGACATGGGTTTTGAGGTGTGTGAAAATTGGATTCCTTTAATCAACCAACAAAGGAATGATGGGAACCATTCTAGGAATGGTCCACAAATTAACTAACTAGAGTAATTAGTTTTTTTTATTTTTATTATTATTAAGTCGACTCCAAGTTAATGAAGACATTAGTTTGTAATTAATTAATTATACTGTACATCTATAAATAATAATAATAATAATAATAATAATAATAATAATTTTAAGTTCACAACAAAGCCAAACACCAAATTGATGTATGTGATTTCCTTGTTTATGGAATAAGAGACCCTCTCTAAATTTGAATCTATACACTCTTAAAAAAAACACGTAAAGATGTTATGTTATCCCACCTTTAAATTGAAAACTAATTAATTACCAATATTTACTCTTAAAACAAAAAACATTTAAATGCATTAGCATTCATACACCATACCACTATCATTCCAAAAGACAATCCCTCACCATATGCACTCAAAGCTTAGTGAAATCATTATGGTGTTCATCCTTCCCTTTTATGTTCCACTAATCATTCAATTTCTACGAGAACATATCTACACTTTTTATATGGAACCGGTTGTCTACGTCCATTTGGCTCATTTGAAAATAACAATTTTTTTTTTTTTTTAATATTTTATGTTTTATATAACATGACATGGTTTGAGAATAAATAGAGACATCATAACACTTTGCATAATACAACAAAACAACATTATAGAGAAAAACAATTTACATAATACAAGAGACATGATCGGATCAATAGGAATTTCGTACAAGAAGCCTTGTGAATTTCATTCGCATCTCTTTCATTTATCATATTCTATCATTTTAAAAAACAAAAAACATATACATGAGAGAATAAATATAATGTAGCAATGGTTAGTAAAAATTGAAAGAATAAACCCATTGCAATGGTTGTTGATATAAATTATTATATTTATTATCATCTTTGTAATTTTATTTTTGTTTAATTTAAAATTTTAATATTAATTAAAAAAATTGAGAAAATAAGCTTGTCATATTTTTGTTAAACTTAATTTTTTAATATTAATTAAAAAATTTGAGAGTACAAATTTGTTATTGGATAGATTTAAATACTAATGGGAACACTATGTACACTCTACTTTTATCAAATTGACAAGTTATTGTACATCTATATTTATTATTATTAAATATGTTTATAATGATTTTTATTAATTAACTTTAAATAATGATATATTTTTTTGAATTAAGATTTTTTTTTTATCATGATAAAATTAGTTATTGAGAGTTAATATTATGAAAAACTAACTATTAATATCATTTAATTTGGTTGTTTTTTAATTAAGTACTTGTGAATAAGGGTATTTATTCTACCAAAGTTGTTTATGACTCTAGTCTCAACCACTATTACTTACATTGACATGCCTACATTTGAACACAAATATTAACAAATCATTAACAAAATACACATCTTAGAAATCCTTCAAGTACTTCCCCTCATTTTAAGATAAACAACCTTAAATAATTTATATATATATATATATATATATATATATATATATATATATATATATATATATATATATTTTTTTTTTTTTTGTAAGTTAGTAAGTATATTAGAGCCTTCTGAAAATTTACAAGCTGTCTGTTCTAGGTGTCAACAATGCCTAGCTAGGAAACCACTGTTGGCCCTGGTTCAGAAATTTAGTGACACTTGTCAAAAAATAGACGAAACCGACCGTACTGAGAAAACCTACTATGCCGCGCAGGGCTTTGAGCTGTCTGAGTTCTAATCTAAGCAGAGCGGACTGTCTATACATTTTCATATCTAACTGAAAAAACATGGAGTAAAAGACTAGAAAAAAGGAGAATTTTTCAAAGACCTGGACCATAGGTTGGGCCTGCGAAGACGTGGGTATTTTTCAGCTTGCTCTTGTCTTGTTCAACTCTCGCCTGCCTGAGGTCTCGGAGAAAGAGTAGCAGTTTGTCCACCCTGCTCCTTTGATCTCCGTCCTTCGTCTGCAAGTCCCTTATGGCGGATTTGATGTCCTGCTGGCCCCTGGCCAAATTGCGCAAAGCCTTTGTTATATCTTCCTGGTCAGTAAGGTTGTGGCAAGGGGGACGAGTTGGGGAATATGTCGAGGTGGAGGGATGAGGAGAAGGGGCAGAGGTGGCTTCATAAAGGTGGCGTGATAGGGAGAAGTTGGGAGGTGGTTAGCATGGTGGTGGAGGAGAGGGTGGGGGAGGTGCATAGCCCAGGGAGTTCCCGAAGGCGTCGAACCATTCAACCCGACGGCCATACTCATTTGAGAGAGACAAAAGTTCCTGAGTGGCTTCAAGCTGTGGCTCCACGGGAGTAGAAACCTTAATAGATGGCAGGACAGGGAGAGCGTCAAAATCTGGAGGGATATCAATGCAAGGCATTTCTGTGTTCGAGAGGTGGTCCGAACTTGGCATTTTCCTGCCCCTGGCTGCGTACTAGGCTGCACCTCTTCTAGATTTTCCTCTCAGGCGTGGCATAAAGGGTGTCGTTGCAGGGAGGGTGGATGCACAGAGCTTGAGGATCAAAAGAATTCAGTGAGGAAGAGGGATGGCATCGGGAGCCGATAGAGGGAAAATGCTCCTGAGTTCGGCGAGAAGGGCTCTTGGTCCTGGACAGGGAGGTGACCGCTGTGGTGACATGCTCCTCTCCATGTGCGATCTCATCCTGCAAATCCTCCAACTTGTGCGACGGGCTCCCTGTGTGAAGGTTCGACAGGGTGGCGACGATGAACCTTAAAGTGTGAGGTGATGCACCAGGAGGGGGATGAGATGTGTCGGGAAAGCTGGGACCTTCTAACGCCATCTGATTGACTAGCTGGCCGAGTGACCTCTCCGTGACTTGTACACTTATGCTACCCGATATCACCCCATCCGGGGTTTTTATATTTCTTAAACTCGTCAACTAAATTAAAAAAAATAAACTTTTACTTTTATTAAAAATAATGTAATATATTAAAAATAATGTAATAAAATATAGAAAGCATCACACTTAAATGAAAATAAAATGTTACCATATGTAAATTAACATTATAAGAGTGTACTTCAATACAATACATGTAAATTAACATTATAAGAGTGTACTTCAATACAATACAATAAGAGCAAAAATAACTCATGCCTTAAAAATGCATGATCTATTTTAATTTAAGACGTTAGAAAAAAACAATTTCTTTTTTTAAAACGTGAATCAATTATATACTTTATGCGTTGTAATGGTGGTAGAGGGAAAGCATTTGACTTTTAAAAATGTGGATTGTCACCTTAACACATATCCCACACCCAAAAAAACACCTAAACATATTTCCTATAGGCTGAATTAATTAATTAAATAAAGAAACGTTAATTAAAAAAACGTTAGAAACGAGGACGATCATGATTCCAAACATTGGAGTTACGATAATTGTAGAGCTACTACATATGAAAGTTGAACAACCATCAAAGGGCCTGACGAGCATTTGGAACCACCCGTCGGCCGAGTTCCAACCGCAAATCTAAACTTACATCATTCTTTGTAGCTGCCAGTCACAACATGTCCATGTGACCGATAATCTCAGCCCCCTCATTCTCTTCCCTTGACCATGCACACTAGGCTTCCGTGCCCTCCCTTTCCACGTTTCTTCATCCTTTCTTTTCTACCGTTTTTTAATACATCGTTCTCGCCGTCTTACATTTTCCTTCTCGTTTCATTTGTCTTCTGCCTCTGTATTTAAGGATATCTATCTGCAACTCTGTTGCTATTTTGCCCATTTATACCGCACCTGGATCATCAAAATTCAGTCTCTCTATGATTGAACATTAAATACAGCAATTAAGTTTAGATCATCGAGCGGCCAATTCCAAGCATTGCAGATCCCTACGACGACAGTGATTCACCGGTATGTAATTTTGGTTTACTACTCAAATTTCGGTCCGCGGCCACAACTGAATTGCGGTGTTTCAACAACCACTTAGAGTGATTTCGCCACTGGAAATTGCAGTATCCGACAGTCTGATTGCTGAAATTCGATGCGTCTTGCGGTGAATTCTTTCACGCCGTTAATTTGAGTCAGTTTCATTAGAGGCGAAGATAATTTAGCTACAAAAACCCCAGCTAAAAAACAGCTTTATATATATATCAATATCATTTACCTATTCATTATAGTCTATGCTGTCTCTGTTATCTTCCGGAAATCTGCGTCTACCTATTACGTTATCGTGCCCTATAACTTTTCAGGGATCCTAATTCAGTGTTCTCCATCTAGGGTTTTGAGTATTTTGTGTTACCCCTCATACCATATTCCATCTCGTGTTTTTTCCGTTTAGGTGTTTTCCTTCTTTATCCCAGAAAATTATTTGATTAAAACAATAAAAAACTGAAAAAAATCTGAAAACCCTGAAAATTTACAAAATCGCATTTGGGAAATTGACTGAAAAGGTTGCAGTCTTTTAGAAAGTGGACCAAAAAGGGTGCAGACAAGGCATCGATTTTAACATTTTTTACTGTGCTGAAGTGGGCGTTTTGCAACCCTATGCTGTGATTTTACCGTGTTATTGGGTCAAGAGAGCTGCATTGCTGATTTGTTCGTGAAAGACCTTACTGTAGAGGTCTATTGCTGCAATCCTAGAAATTTTCCGTTGTTTTTGATTTTCCACAACAAAGACCATTTTCTGTTCACATACCAGGTCGAATTTCTCATCACATACCATTTTCCCCACCACGACATTAGCTAAAAATATCCTTTTTATTGTATCACCCTATCAGCGTCCAAAAGTTTTCTGAGAGTTATTCTGCAAAAAACATATTGATTTTGTTGACATTTGTGTTCCTCAATCTACCTTTTTCATTTCCAAGTCTATTCTACTACTGTTTGATATAATACCAAACGGGCGAGCTGCTTGCACTTTAATAGTGGGAGTGAGAAAGCTCCAACCTGCGCCGGTTTTCTTTGTTTGTTTGAAAGCTTTGACTGGAGTCTTCTTTTCACGGAGAAATGGCATCAGATCTTCCATATTCTCTCTTTGCCGATAATGTATCTGAAAATATTTCTGTTTCCACAACAGCTTCAGAGGAAGATAATGAAGGAAGTCCAAAAATTTGGAGATCAGACAAGGGACATGATGTTTTCAGCATCAAAAAGGAACATGCTTATATGACAGGTGATAGGATTACAAATGGTGAATATGACTCATGGTCTAATAAATATGTAGAGGTCCTTGAAGGAGATTGGCTTAATGACGGAAGATTTACGTCACATGTTTCTACGGAGAAGTTGAAGAGCGAGGAGAATTTGAAGGGTGATACTGATCACCCCAACATAGAGGACTCAAGACAAAGGGAAGTGTTTATGGAATCAAGGGTTAGAGAGATAGAATTAAAAACATTTGCAGCTGTCACTGAATGGTTTGAAGATTTGCAAGTCAAATCACGGGAGTTAGAAGGTGCTACTATGATAGAGACAGAAACCACAGAGCTAGATCCAAAAGATTGGTTGGCTGGTCTATGGCGAATGGCTCATACAAATTCAGGGATTATGTGTCCCCCAGGAGAGAAGCCAGGAAATACTATGAGAGAAGACAATAGGCTGCTTGCAGAATGGAGTGCGTGCATTGCAGAAAATCAAAGCATTCTGGAATGTGATGACCACAATCCAAATGCCAATCGAAGTGTACCCAAGAACAAAGCCAATTGGGAGTACCAGGAAACCATCTCTTCTAAATGGAATGGACTGGATATTATGTTGGGTTTTCATATTCCTGACAATCAAGGATGGCTGCCTGGAGAGCAAGGAGAAGGTCTTGAGACTCAGCGAGGGAACAATTTGAACAAAATGTTGGGGAGATTTAATGATTTAGCCTATGAAGTAGTTGCTATGGACAAACAAATGTTGCTTCCAAGAGAGGAAGAAACAGGTGCTGCACCCAAACCTGTAGGTGACAGGCACCTGCACGAGTCCACTGCCGACATGGCCAAATTGTTTGGGGCAACAAGTAGGTTCCCAAGGTTTATCAATTCTGATACAAGTGTAGTGCATTTAGTTAAAGAAAACAATTTTACCCATGACCGTCCAATGTGCATGCAAGTGGATTTTGCAGAGCCTTCACAGAGAGGTACAGATACTGGCTTTATTGACTGCAGTGGAAGTGGCCAAGTAGAAAATGACATGCAGTTTGGAGTGTTGAAAGAGTGTAACGAGCAAGTAGATCCCAGAGGATCACCTCATGAGGCCATTTTTTTTACTCTTTCTTATCTGAGCTTGCAAGATCTTTTTTCAGTTGAGAGGGTTTGTAAATCTCTGAGAGCTGCAGTAAAAAATGATGTCCTTTTATGGAGGCATCTACATGTGGAACATCCTTTAAGCAAAAAGCTTACAAATGATACCCTTTTACAGCTTTCGGCAAGGGCTCAAGGTCATCTGCAATGTCTGAGCTTGGTGGACTGTTTCAAAATCACAGATGATGGGCTGAAACGAGTTCTTGACAGCAATCCTAAACTTACAAAGGTTAGTACCTGTCTTCCTCTTCATTAAGATGGATCTCTTTTGCCTAAATTCAGGTTTTGAAAGAAAACATTTTTGGCATTATGTTTGTAAGGCTTTGTGTCTTTCCAAGGTGCTTGTCTTGCTTGACTGTACATATCAAACATATATTAGTATGCTGTTTGGGGTAATGCACTATCCATCAAGACTCAGAAAGTGTACGTGATGTCATTGGTTGCATTTTTGAGGGGCCAGTTGTTTTAATTCCTGTTAGTGGTGACTGGCAATTGTTTGTTTCCTTCTTCTCCGAGAAAATGAGTAGCTCACCTTGGAAACTCAATATTCCTTGAATATGTTTGCATTTCCATTCTTTCATAATAGAGATTGATTTGTTGTTATTTGATGTATGATGGGTACATAGCTGATCTTGTTTGTGTTAAGTTGTTGAATATTAAATTCCCTAACTATCTGTAGGTTGTGGTGGTCAGAGTCTCATTAACTGACAGTGGTCATGGGAGGAAATGAGGACTTGTTGCTTGGGTAAAGGAGACTTGGCTCAGTTTATAATTTAGTTTGTAAGTTGCCAATTCGGTAAGAGAATGGAAATATATACTTCTTGTGAAAGGCAAGTCTCATTCATTTAGAGGATGAACGTTCTAAACCTCTTAAGTGCTATGTGTGTTATTTGGCTTCTATATGATACCTTTGGAGAAAAGGATTATATTATTTTACAACAGTGCATTCCAAATGTTGGCTTAACAAACATTTGAATGAAGAACACCTGATATGAACCAGACTTGACCTTACTGAAAAAATGGTCTTGCTGTGGCCAATAACAATGAAGTTTTTTGTTCCATTGAATACAAAATATCTACCCTATATATAAAATCACACCCATCAAAGGTCAGCATTCGCTATGGTTCATAGTTCCTTACTGCATTGCTATCAATGAAACTAA
>ML788633.1:47000-57064 GCA_009831015.1 Picea engelmannii
CTAGATAGCCAAACAAAGGGTGGCACATCTTTCTCCAAGCATAACGCACCAAGCAAGAGCTGATCAGAGAGTCCAAACCATAACCAAGAGATAGTCCAAGCCAAAACTGAAATCTGCTAGTTGCAACAGCTGAATCGACAACTCTCCTCCAAACTTGTGTACAAACTGGCCAACTGCAGTGCGCACAAGTGCTGCTTTTGCAGTTCTGAGAATGCCTGCCAGAATGAAGACTGGCCTCCTGTATTTATCCTAAAACTGGCAAACTGCCTGGGCCGACTTCTCATTCTGGGTGCCTATTTACTTAGTATATAATATTTCCTTTAGCCAACTTCTTCTCTTGGAGGCTAATAACCTAATACAAGTTATCCTCTTGAGCCGATTTGTCTTCTAGGGTTATTAGCCAACTAATTAGGGTTTCTTCTTGCTTCCCGGAATATTCTATTCTCGTCACGTTTACACGTGGAGGTAAATACCTCCCGCAACTACCATAATATCAACAAACATGACCTTGGATAAAACCCCCTAGGGAAAACCATTTTGGAGATAGATGAATATAGAAGATCTCAAAGCAAAATTTACAACAAGGAAAACATATACAAGTGAACCTAGTACAATAGTAATCACATTTGGATGCTTTGGAGTGAAGTAAGGCGCCCTTTGACTTGGTGCACCCTTCTTCTCTTGCTAATCCTTTAGCCCTCTTCCTTGCCTCTTTTCTTTGTCTTTGCCTTTGACTTGAACCTTGCCCTTTGTCTTTGCCTTAGCCCTTGGTCTTGCACCCTCTACACAAGAGTGCCTCCCTCCTTGGCTTAGTGCGCACTAAACTCTAGTGCGCCCCTCCTCTAGCAAAAACTTCACACAAGTGTGCGCCTTCACTTACCCTTGCACCTTCCATGCAATAGAGTGCGCCCTCTCCATAAGTAAATGAGTCTCCTCCACAAGTATGCGCCCTCTCCCAAGCTTGATGCACCGGAGGTGCCCCTCCACAAGCTTGTGCGCCCCCTTGCTCTAGAATGCACCTAGCTTCAAGCTAGTGCCGAACCTCCATGATAGACTCTCCATGCAAGCTAGCACCCTCACCATGGCTTCTCCTCAAACCCTTGACCTCATGTGCCCAAGTGTTTTTCTTCTCCTTCTGTCCTCACTCAATTCTCTCAAGTGACAAGTGAGCCTCTTCCTTAACCTTTCCCTCCTTTAGCCTCTCCTTGGCCAAACCTAAAAGACCAATGGCCTAGATTCAATCTAGCCATGTCTAATCAATGGGTGAGATTTAATCCCAAAAATCTCACTTAGAAAACCCACTTTGTTAAGTTTCCTTAGTTTGCCTCATGTCCTTTAATTCACCCACGAAGTTGAATTAAATGTCACTTTATGACTCAAGTGACATATTTCACTTTTGACTTAAATCTCCTAAGTCAAAGTGAAATTAGAACATAAAGGCAAAGTACAAGGGGACCACTTTCCAAGGTACCCAAATCACAACAATACTCACTATGACTCACAAACATGAGGGGACCACTTTCCAAGGTACCCAAATCACAACAATACCCACTATGTGGTCTAGAGAGTGGTTTCTTGGGAAACATTCCTTGACTTGGGGATTGGCATACCCAATTGGGCACCATGACACCCCTCCCATATCTAAATTTCGCAAAGTTTATAAGGTCTTTGAGCATTTGTTTAATTTGAAAAGGGGGGACTTAATGCACTTGTTTGGGTGGTTCTTTTATTAAATGTGGCTTACTTGGCATGATTCATATGACTTCTGGACCCTTGGAGGGCTTATTTGCTTGTCTTTGTAGGACCTTTCCCGGTGAAAGCTATTCATGGAGGGACTGAGCCACTTGGACCTTCATAGGGGCTTGAAAGCCCACCAGATGGATGTTTCACCCCACTCATTGGATGCCTAGGATGATGAACGTTGTACCTTGGGGGATGTCTCAAGCACTTGGACAAGGCCCAGAAGCATGAAGGAGAGATGATATCACCCTCCTATGCCCAAACGTCCCTCTCTTGGAGCATGACATCACACTTTTGAGGGGACGTTTTGCCATTTTAGTGCATTTGGTGGTGTTATGGGCTTGAAGCCCCATTCTCTTGCTTGATTTAGGGGTGACATGGCACATTTCTAGCATGATGTCCTAGCCTTTGGAGGCTTATCATCACATGTGCCACCTTGGAGAGGAGTTTTATGGGTTTACGTCCCATCATTTGGTTATTTTTGGTCATTTTGTAGCCTATGTGGACAAAAAGAGTAAATCAATTTGCTAATTATACATTGTAACTTTTGGTTATGACCTAAAATTAGGGTTTAAATGTAAAAGTGGACAAATGTGGACAAACATGACTTGGGTTTTCCTCATATAAATATGAGGCAAGTGATTTTCATTTTCTCATAACACATCACTTGAGAATATTGCTCTTGGATTGAAATTTCGACCCTCTTGGACAATTCACTATCTCTCTTTTTCTTGTCAAAATGGATACAACTCTTGTCTATTGGAGTAATAAAGGCTAGTGACTTCTCTTGATGGTGTTTTTTTGGCAAATTGTGGATGATATCTTGGTAGTAAAGGTTTATTGCATGCTTTCTCTTCGATTTGGTAAGTAACTTTTGCAATTATTTGTTATCTTGCTTGTTTAAATTCAAGAAAAATATCTTAAACCCTAGGAAGAGTAAAAGGGCTTACACCCTCCACCAAAGTTTATTCTTCTTTGCTATTGAAGGGCTCTAAGGCTTGCTACAAGGAGTAAGAGGGTTTACACCCTTGTTGCAAGGCTTAGCTAGAGTTTATTTCTCTAGGGAGTAAGAGGCTTTACACCCCTAGAAAATTATCAATCCCTACTTTATTATGGATTCCACACTAGACGATTTGGAAGGATTGTTGTTGGGTTTTATAAGGGTTTAACTCTCAACAAAAATCTCTTCTTCCTCTTTGTTTAGTTTGCCTTCCAAGGAAGAGACTCCATTCACCCAATAACAAGGCACTAATATTTGCATTGGATATTGTTAATTGTTGCATTGGTAAACGTGAAAATTGAGGTTTTGGAATTGTTCAAGTTGGATTTGAATTTTACATGCTTTCGACTCTCTTATTCTTCAAGGGCGTCTTGATTGGTCAAGTGGTTACTCTGCTGTAATAAACATTAAGCTACAATCATTAGGGCTGCAACAAACACTCTCTCTCTTACAATTTCTCTACTTTCCTACCGCTGAAAATTGCTTCTAAGCTGTGATAATTAATCTACTGATAAAGGGATATTGTTTGGGTGGTTTACTTGCTGATTTTAGTGGTTGGAATTTGCTGCTGTTGCAAAAGTTTGCTACAGCCATAGGGCTGTCATAATTCTTTGTTGATAACACTCTTTTAGAACCCTCTTTTGACATCAATTTGTTACCAACGATCATACATTACAATGTACAGTGTTTGCAACTAAGGGTTCGTTCATAACTCGTTTTGGTCATGATAGATTGTGTTTTGGGTGTGCTGTGTTGGCTTTAAATGTCATGAAAAAGTCATCGTTATCACCCGGTTTAGATCTGCTTCATGAAGTCCTCTGGCTTATTCGAAATAGATTCGTCTCAAATTAGTTAATCAAAGGGTTTAAATTCTAGTGGCTTTCACTGTATTGTATTGTCTAACAACACAACCACATTGCTTTTTCGAAAATAGTTCAATTATCAATTTTTAATGAGATCAATTATTAGTGGTCGCTATTTGTGAATGTGGGTAGTTAGTCATAAAACTACACTACTTGAAATTTGCGATCCATACTGGGTAGTTATTCATAAAACTACACTACTTGAAATTGGTGATCCATACTGGGTAGACTTTCACTCTTGATGATCCATACTTGGTTGGACCAATAAGATGTTAGTTGATGACAAGAAGCTAACCATATGGACCTATGATGGGAGGAAAACGTTAGGTCCTACGTTTTGAATAAATTTAAGTATTCTCACCAATCTAGAGAATGATGAGCAATATATTAATGGAATAAGTAAAATTGAATTAGCAATTGCAACACCATTCCAATTTATTGCATTATCCGAACATCTAAGATTAGTTGACAGTGATGCTGTGTGAGGGTCCAACAACAACAGAATGCCGTGCCAATTCTTTAATCGATAGTTGTTGCATAGGGCTGTGGTAATAACTACTTAAGTGGAGATGAATTGAGTGACTTATCTTCCAAAGTCAAAATGTAGAGGAATTGACTATAAATGTAGAGGGTTGAGGCTAAAAGTCTCGTGGTGAAGAAATGAGTAAAATGTTGTCTTTGCGATTGATGGAAGATTTTTAATAAAAACATGCTTTGGGTGATGGGAAGTTTGTTTAGAGAGGACAAGCATTGTACGTTGTGAATTAAAAGATGAGAACATTTAAAAAGTTGCAGGGCATCCAAAAACAAGTAGCATGAATGGTACATAAGATGAGCACCACTACAAGAGATCGACAAAGTTATCGATATACAATGGAGATGGAAGCAATATTACACATATATCGTAATGTCCATAAGACAATATGGGTGATTAATGGTTAGATAGAAGAGAGATATTGGATTTAAACCTTTTCAGAAAATCATTCTTGTCAAGTATGTCCTTATGATATAAGAAAGATGGGAAGGAGAAACACATAGTTTCAACTCAATAGGTTGAAATAATTGACTCATAAGAAGCAATTAATGGATATAGAACCACCAACAACCTCTACTTGGCATCAAAGATAGTGAACCAAGATATGATACGAGAGCATGGGGACCATCATGCAATGCATGAGATATAATGAATGGGGGTACTGTGCAAGGAATTGCACTAGCCATATTCAAGTAATTTTTATGTAAGTGCTATGGTGTTAGAGTTGATGATGAAAAGAAATGCCCAAAGCATGCATTTGAAGGAAATTCTTGTAAAGTCCAAGATCCATGAAGATCAAAGCCAAATAATTGGAGTATCTATATTTCAAATTAGAGAAATAGATGATGGTTACAAGTAGGATGGTTGTGAAAGAGGTTGAACGAATGGAAAAGTCCCCACCTGGTTGTGAAAGAGGTTGAACGAATGGAAAAGTCCCCACCTTGTGGATGGGAATAACAAGCGAAGTGCTAGAAGGTAAGATTGCTTGAATTCTTTGACACCGAATTATTGCATGTGGAAATCCCTATAAAGTTGGGAAGACTTGTGAGTCACTTCTTTGAATTGGCCGAAGTCTCGAGAAGTTTTGTAGATTAATCTCATTGATCTCCAAGATCCATGAAGATCAAAGCCAAACAATTGGAGTATCTAGATTTCAAATTAGAGAAATAGATGATGGTTACAAGTAGGATGGTGTCAAAGAGGTTGAGCGAATGGAAAAGTCCCCATCTTGTGGATAGCAATAGCAAGCAAAGTGCTAGAAGGTAAGATTGCTTGAATTCTTTGACACCCAAGTATTGCATGTAGAAATCCCTATAAAGTTGGAAAGACTTGTGAATCACATCCTCGAATTGGTCGAAGTCTTGAGAAGTTTTGTAGATTAATCTCATCGACCTATGTAATATAAAACCATTAGTGGATACAAAAACTAATCAGTCAAAGTGAAATGGTGGATAATTCTCGAGAATGACAATTATTCTCGGTTCAAGAAGATAGAGGATAAGCATCAATATAGATATTAAGGGGACCGTTACCCCCCAGATTAGCGGTCTCGTCAAGGTCCTTTCGAGGCACTAAGGTGGTACCACACAGGACAGGTGCCCACTGTCACCTCGACACAAGTCTCCACCCTTTAAGCCCAACTCCTACAAATGGCTATGGGAGGCTTCCCTATTCTACACAACAACTTCACCCAAAATTAGTAGACCAGTGCCTAGATGTGATATTGAGGTGAAGGTAGGAGTTAATTATTAAATTCGCTGATCTGGAATGAGAAATGAACAGCAGAAATAATGCAGGTCAACAAGTAAACTATCACTCAAACTTTGTAAAATGAGTCAGTAAACCATGCAAAGAGAGTGATAAATGCCCTTTACCAACTTAGAGATGATATCCTTAGTTAGAGATGATATCCTTAGCTTACCTCTTGGAAAATGGCTGTACATGACTGAACTCCTTGCTGTTCTGTACTTTCAGATCTGAAAAATACACAGAAACGCAGAAAACAAGAAAAATGCCCTTATGGGGCCACCCACAAGCATGGAAACACTTGAGATCAAGGGATCTGTGGGTAGGGAAGCTTGGGAAGCAAGTTAGTAATGACATTTATGGCCCAAAAATTCAAATCTGCAATTAAATTGAAGTTTCCAGCAATCTGGAAACTACTTGCAGAGACTGGGGTTCAAATCCCCATAGGATCAAATCCCAGAAAATTATTCTGGCAAGATAATAACCTTGTAATGCTGGAAATTGCTTATTTTTATCCATGAAATTCAGATTTTCAATTATAAAACGAATCTGGAAAAATACAAGGGGTTTCTTAGGATAGGGACTTACTTGGCAGCCCCGTAGGATGAGGTTATCGCTGGATCCATGTAAACTTTGTTGTAATATACTGCAGATCTGCAAAAATACCTCACCATACCCTCGTGAAATATGTGATTTAATTGCAGAAAACAAGATGGTGAAATATCCTTAGGTAGAAGATAGATCTAGTGCTAAAACCCCCAAAGATCTACTAGTTATTAAGATGAAACTTTAAGAGTAAGCTGGGATTCATATTTTTTGTTTTTTTATATTTTATTTAAATGGAAAATAAAAGAGATTTTGAGATTTTCTTTAAGTAGTGAGGCTTACCTCGGCTTTACTCTTACCTCCAGAGCATCAGATTGCGATCACAACCCTTTCTAAGTCGGCCACAGAATTTGGACTAGAAGTAGGGTTTGGAGTTGACGGACTATTGCCTCCAATCTAGTCTAGAATAGTTATATTACTTCCGGATCTTGCCAGGAAAGCTCCGCTAGTGGGATGGTCTCCAACCATTAGATCAACATGGATGTGAAATGAGATCTCCTCCTTGTTGAAGATACCCTCGATAAGGGTTTAGGCAACACTTGGATTTGGACCACTTGACACCACCAAAGGAGTAGATGAGACAGAAGTGTAGACCTCTCCTTCCATGTGACTATGTAGCCCCTCAATGGATTGATCCAATAGCCTTGCAAATGATACAAAACACAATGTCTATTCTATGAAGTACTTTTACCTTTAGCCAAGAAGAAAGAGCATAGAAGAATCAACACATAAAATGCACTAGAAAATACAAGTTCTTATTAGATGGCATAAATGATCTCACAATTCAACAACTAAATTGGGTAGAGGGCTTAGCCTTTTATAATTTTCTTTAGTAACGACTAGTTTCCTCTCCCAATAAAAAAATAATTCTGGACTTGTCATCCACAACCTAGAGATCAAGTCATTTCAACAAAATAATAGTTTAACAATTTTTTTACGTTAAAATTTACCCACCAAGGGGTTTGACTTGACTAATTCAGCAAATGTCTATGTCAATATATCTCCACGAATGGTAAAAGGACAGGTTTTCTTTGAGAAGAGGGCCCAATTAAATGATTGGAGGCCAATTTAATTGTTTTGCAGCGATTCACTTGATTGGCRGATGATTTTATTAACTGTTGGGCTGATTTAATTTAATCTTGTCTTCTCCACGTCTACTACTCTTCACCTAACAACGGTTTTGATGGGGCAATGATTGAATSAACGACTCACTTGGAGTGACCCACGTTCTAATTGCTTTGACCCAAATTGGCTCTCATAAGGATGTTTCACGGCTTTTTTTGTATGCTAGCGACTTTATTGTTTGGCGGCTCCCTCATATGGTGGGTGGGTTAATTAAAGCGCTGATGGCTTCTTAGTTTGGCGACTCAGTAGAATCTGGCGGCCTTTTTTAATATATGTAAGCTTCTTCATGGGTGATCACTACCTTTTCAACCATATGATTTTTATTTAATGAAGTGTAAGAAAGGGGGGGGGGGGGCGACTAACATGTGACTCATCATGATGTCACTTTTAACCTTTTTACCATGCGCCCCCTTCACGTTGTGCTAAACAAAAACGACCCTCTCACTTCATTACAAACTTTGGATAAGGGGGGCCCTTTTATAATATTATTTAATTCCTCTTTTTAATCACTCATAACATAATTTTTAAATGCTCTTTTACTTGCCCCTTATCTTGATTTTGTCGTGTCCATGTAAAAATGCCGGATTTTATGAATCAATACATGGGTTTTGTTTGGGATATGATTCCCTTGCCCTCTGCCGCTCAATTTATCCATGCGTGTTGATGAATGTCCTTATACCACGTTTTCCCATAAATATACCTGCTTGACCCTTCGACAATTAATTTTTGCTTATAACCCAACCTTTTTTCAAAACTTCAACGTGGCATGTCAAGTACACATGACTATGGTCGATTTGAGCCCCTGTTGCATTTTTGATCCCACTACTCCATGCAGTGGGATCCTTGATCTACCTTGAGAAATGTGAGATGCTGCGAATTGTGAGAGTGCCATGTTAAGAACTGTGAATGACGAATGCACCAAGGCCAAGAAGATGCATACATAATCTATGACATTTGACCATGTGGGAAAAGTCATAGGCGCGTAAACTATGGGCCGGACTAGCCCTACATAGTGTGATCACCCCTACAAAGAATCTGGCTCCTGTAAACCATGTGTCCCAATAGATCCACCTCAAGACCTCCAATCCTATCTAGGACTAAAGGAAATGAGAGTGGGGACTAGAAGGACCAGGCATGGCCATCCACAAATGCCTAAGACACCACATACAAAAGCATTCACATGTCCTACAAGGCTTTTGACTTGCATCATCCTGGGCTTACAATGGTGTAGCCAATAAAAACATAGGATACCTCCCTAGGAGGTAACATGGACCTCCTTAGAGAATGTGATAGTGGATGACGAGTCTTCTATAGGTATTCTATTAGAATATGCATGGTGTTAGCCATGTAAATTATTATCATGGTTGTTTGAATTTTAACTCAAGGTGGTAAATGAAAACCATATTGAAATCCATATCCAGTTTCATGCAGGCAATTTATCATTGGGTAAAACTAATTATTTTTTGATTTTAAAGGATGAGGGGATTAAGGAGGAGCTAGCAAGATTTTATGAAGTACAAGATGAAATATAGGATACACCTATGGAACCAACAAATGAAGGAATGCAATCTTTGGAAGCGTGCTTATCTTTCTAAATGTTTTTAAGCAATGCTGGATTTTGTGCTAATCACTCATAACATAATTTTTATATGCCCTTTTAATTGTCCCTTATCTTGATTTTGCTAAGTCCATGTAAAAATGCCGGATTTTATGAATTCCAATACATGGGTTTTGTCCGGGATATGATTCACTTGCCCTTTGTCGCTAAATTTATCCTTGCATGTTGATGAATGGCCTTCTTATGCCTCGTTTGTTCATAAATATACTTGTGTGACCCATTGACAATGATTTTTGCTTATAACCCAACCTTTTTTCAAAACTTCAACGTGGCATGTCTAGCCACAAAGGCCCAAGATACCACATCCAAAAGCATTCACATGTCTTACAAGGCTTTTGACTTGCATCATCCCAGGCTTACAATGGTGTAGCCAATAAAAACATAGGATACTTCCCCAGGAGGTAACAGGGACCTCCTTAGAGAATGTGATAGTGGATGACGAGTCTTCTATAGGTATTCTATTAGAATATGCATGGTGTCAGCCATGTAAATTATTATCATGGTTGTTTGAATTTTAACTCAAGGTGGTAAATGCAAACCAGGTTGAAATCCATATGCGGTTTCATGCATGCAATTTATCATTGGGTAAAACTAATTCTTTTTTGATTTTAAAGGATCAGGGGATTAAGCATGAGCTAGCAAGATTTTATGATGAAGTAAAAGATGAAATATAGGATACACCTATGGAACCTGTTATCGCACAGTTTGTAGTTTAGGTCACAGGCTAAAGGATAGAGGACAAACTGGCGCAACAGGAACCTTCCCCACCCAATGTCACCTCGATGGGGAGGTTCTTTCTATTTAGGGAGGTTAGCCCAGGGGAGACGTCCC
>ML788633.1:94516-132796 GCA_009831015.1 Picea engelmannii
ATATATATATATCGGCAAAGAAATCAATCAATTACTGCAGAAATAACCATCAAAATTGTCAAATAATTATTGGACAATGAAGCATTAAACCCATAGATAACTTTCCAATGTTCAAGCACAAATTTTGATGGTGAAAGAGGGCTGTTAGATAGTGTTTTCAGAGAATAATTGTAACAGCCAAGTGGCTGTAGCAAATATTTGCTACAACAACAAGTTTCAACCACGAAATTTAGCAAGTAATCCGACAAAAAGTTAACTGATAAGCAATAGAATGATAGTAGTGGCTTACAAGCAAATTTCCACGATTGAAATGCAAGTTAAAGTAAGAAATAAAGTATGTCTTGCGGCAGCCCTATTGGCTGTAGCTTTTGATTGATTACAACTCAAGAACTACTAAACCAATTAAGACGCTCTAGTGGCTTTAGAAAGCTTAAGACACCAATAAGAGATTCCAACTTGAACAAGATAAATATCTCTCAAAATCACGTTTACCAATGCAAGTAATTTATTTCTCCAATGCAATAAATGATTAGTGCCTTGCGAAATGGGTTGTGGAGTCCTCTTGAATTAGGTTAGGTCTACTACCTCTCAAGGGGTGTAATCTCTCTTACTCCCTTAAGCAAGTAACCCTAATAAGGTAAATCCTAGGAGGGTGTAAGCCCTTTTACTTCTCCTATTAACCTTCGTTATAGCCTTTTCAACGAACAACAATGATAAAACTTGGTGGAGGGTATATGCCCTTATATTCCTCCAAGGATCTATCCAAATAACAACCATGGAACAAGAAAGAAGAACTAACATATGCATATTTTCCTTACCAATTCCAAGAGCATGCAAGACAAAACCCTAGTTACCAAGAACTTTCATCACCATAGCAAGAGAAAAGACCTCAAAGAGCTAGCACACCAGTTCACTCCACAAGACAATGATAAACCATAGCATGAGAGAGAGAGAGAGAGAGAGAGAGAGAGAGAGAGAGAGAGACTGATATTGCCCAAGAGGGGGGCAAATTTAAGCCAAGTAGCTCTTCTCATGTGACAGAGTTATGTTCAAATGAAATGAAAATGATTCTTATTTATACGAAACTCCTAGAAAGTGTTTGTCCACATAAAGTTAGGGTAAACCACAAAGTAAGGAGGCCAACTCCCTTTACTTTGCCCCTTTACAAAATAATTTTAATTTGCACATGAAGAAAATCCTAAAAATGTGACGTCAACCCCTCCTAGTTTGATGTCTTGGTCACTTTGGCAAGACGTTGAGCTTGAGGATGAAATCGTTGGGCCTCCAAAGGCCCTTCCCTTCAGGAGTTGAGGTCTTCTCTGTAAGGTACAAGGGATATTCCTCATCAAAAGTACCAAGTGTCCATCAAACATCACATCACCACCAAAACCCTAGCCCTAGGGTGACGTCAAGCCCCCCAAGATGATATTTTAGCATCCAAAGGCAAATCGTTGGGCTTGCAAGGGCTAGGCGAGGTCCTCCAAGGTCTCTTCCTTTGCCTCCAAAGGCAACGCTCAACTCCTGTAGTGCCCCAAGTTCTAGGTCATGGCATCTAACCAGTGGGCTTCCTACCCCATTGAAGGCTCAAGCTGGGATTCTTCCTCCAAAATGTCCATCAACAAGGTCCTGCAAAGACAGACAAGTACGCCCTCCAAGGATCTCAAGTCAAAGCATCATGGCAAGTAAAATCACATTTAATATAAGAGCCACCTAAGCATGTACATCAAAAACTACCTCATCAAATTAAACAAGTGCTCAAAGACCGTATGCAATTTCTCAAGTTTAGGTATGGGAGGGTTGACAAGGTGACCTATTGGGTGAACCAGACCTTAAATCAAGGAGTGTTTCCTAGGTGGAAACCTCTCTAAGTCATGTGGAGAAGATGGAGTGGATGGGGGTAAAGACTTTTGGGCATGGGGTTCATGACGTACAAGGGTTCTTATTGTCTCATTTTTGGGTGTCTTGTAGAGGGTGTGCTGGACTTTCGTTTTCAATGCATCATTTTTCCTAGCCCATTTATTGCCATTAATTTTTTAAAATGTTTCCAGGTTGAAGCCAAGGTGGGACTTCTACCTAAGTATGAAAAACATTGGCCACCTTGACTCTACCCTGGTCACACTATGCTTCCCCAAGTTGAAGACAATGTGTGAGACTTCTACCTAAGCATGAAAAACATTGCCCACACATGCTCTACCTTGGTCGACATTTTTAAATTGTTATTTTTCATGGGTCCCATCAGTTTCTTATGAGAGACAATTCATTGTCCTCGTGATCCCTGGGCGAGCATCTAGAAGGTTTATGATTGACTTTTGTCTTTTGCTAGCTACAAACCTCTAGGCCTTCAGCCCCTTCTTCCCATGAAATGAGGTACAATCCCTTCTTGGGTCAATACACCGAAAAGTCCCAAAAGATAAGGAGATGAAAAAGGGGTGAAGTGTGAAAAATGGCAAGTATGATCGGGAATGGCACGATGACTCGTCAAGGAGACCTCCTGTAACAAACCCATCCCTAAGGGTGACCACTTATTAGGGTGCAATGTCAACCACCAAGGTGAAACAGGGCAAAGAGCATAATTTCCATGCAAAGGTTCTATAATCAAAAGCAACTTTAAATGCAACATACTCAAATGCCTCAAATACTAAAGGTACACTTACCACAATACTCGGCTTGTACCTCATGGAGCAAGACCCATCGTCTTTCGGAAGCAAGCTGATGTGGTTGATGCCATTATCACGAATCCAGGATGTGCGGTGGTGAAGTGGTGTCTCTGTCTGTGCATGTGGACGTTGTCAGTCATATGCCTCTCAGTACTCCATGTTTGCAACATGAGGTCCTTGAGATATCATCTCCTTAGTTATCCCTAGAAATTGGGGATAACATTTGGCTCCTACTTGGGGACATGTACTCACCGTAGAGTGCATGACAACCTCAACATCTCCTGGTCAGACCTGTGCCTACAGTGAAACATAAAATCGTAAAATCTTGGGTGGCTCAATCACCCTTTGCTCATATAATCAAAATCAAAATTCTAAAAATGACAACTAATCTAGAAAAGAAAATTTTACACTTTTTATATAATATGATAAGAGAGAAGCATGTAAATAAAAAAATGCAAGTAGAGCAAAATGAAATGCAACTAAACTACCATGAGAAATCAAGATGCAAAATGCAAGAAAGCAAGATGACCTACCTACTTACCTGGGGCCTGGGCCCTGAAGAAGTCACGTACCTTGAATGTAGGGTCGGAGAAGAGACCCATCCACAGGTAATGACATCTTTCTCTTGTCTAAAGATGATAAGTAGTACCTTTCATTATCAAACTTCTTCTTGATGATGTAAGGGCCAAGCCAAGAGTTGTTATTCTTCTAATCATATTTGGGCTTGCCCTTCCTCTTATCCCACATGAATGCAAGACTTCCTTCGCTATAGTTGATGTAAGGTATATTCTCGATATAGGGGTATGAAAGAGGCTCTGTGTTGACTGCATCATTAATAGCTTTCTAACATTCTTTGCCCCCTTTATCTTCTTCTTTCTTCAATATTTTGATAGACCTTGGTTTGTTCCCTTGAAAATTTTCCAACTTCTCCTTATATTCCTGGGTTCTTGGAAGCAGTGTGCCTATAGAATCCCCCTGCATGAAAGGTAGATCATGAGGGTCATATTCAATGGGTAGTGGACATTCATCAAATTCATTCTAGTTGATGCGATTAGGATGGTCCCACTCTATAACATGTTCCTTGGCCTGCTCGTCGGTTGTAAAGAACCTCAAAGGTACCATCCTCCATGGGGATATAAGCATGAGTGAGGTCCATTCTAAGGAATCCTCCAAGAGTGGTGGCCCAACTCCTCGATAATAGCATGCCCCAACCATCTGGAACATCAATCACCACTATATTCATGAGGATGCTAATGTGAGGAAAATCCACCAGATAGAACTCCGCATCTTCTATGAGACTGTAAACCTTGACCTTCTTGCAATCGATGCCACAGACAGTTCCATAGGGTCTAGTTGTCTTGAGGCCAAGTTGCTTCATAACCTTTAAGGACATCACATTTGCTGAGGCCCCAGAATCTAGCATGCAATTTTGCAAGACAAGATTATCCATACCTAAAGAAAGGTAGAAGGGAGTGTTGGGATCGTTTTGCCACCCAAGGTAGGTATTCAAGATTATCGGAGTATCTTCCGCCTCGACACTTTCAACAACTTCAACACTTCTCTTCTGATGATCTTGCACATTTTTGTCACAGGGATTGTCATATTCATTTTCCCAATCATGGCTGGGACATCTATATTCAATTGAATCTCTTCTACCCGTGTTGGTTTTGGAAGAAATTCTTGAATTAGAGGTGGGGGTGGTGGGGCCACCTTCTTCGTTGGCTGGGGTGTGGTTTGCTTTGACTGAGCTGAAGTTGGCTTTGTCGACTGAGATAAGTCTTGCTTTTCTGAAGTCTATGGAGGCAAGATAGGAATCTTAGTCCTTCTTGCATAAGTCAAGATCTCACTCTTCTTTAATTCTTTTTTCTGCTCTTCAGTCAACTGATTAAGCACCCTGAGCCGACCTTCTCTGGCTCCCTTTCTTCGGGCTTCATCAATCTGTTCCTGTGTAACACTTGCGAGTCTATCATCATCATCATCCTGAAAGGCAAAGATTGTATCCATGAAATTGATATTGTCACGAGATTCTTCTTCTTGTCTTGGACACTCTTCCTCTGGATGAGGTTCTTGGCAAGGAGAGCACCATGGTAATTCCTCCAAGTTCACCATCCCAACAAGGTTCAGTGTGTCAGGAGCCTTTGCCTTCCAACCCGTGGGTTCTTTCCTAACAAATGGATGCTTGGGAGCAGATTGATTTCTTTCCAAAGTTGTCAACCGACTCATAACTTGATTTTGAGTCTGGACAAACTGAGTATTCATCTGATCAAGCTTCTGAGCTATGAGAACAATTAGATCCAGTGCACTGTTTGTAGTTGTTTTTGCCTTTGGTTCTGCTTTGGCACGAGGATACTGAAAAGGATCGAACTTAGAGTACAGAAGATTCTTTTCAATGTTAGCACTATACTCTTTGCCTTCTGCCAAAGTGCGGGGTTTCTTGTTCCTCAAGATGAAAACAAATTTCCCTTCAAAGGCATTGACATAAAGGAGACGAGTAGCTGCTGCGGTAGGGTGCAAATCCTGGGGGATTTAGCTGTGCAGTTTATCAAATCTGGTATCAAACTCACTAACCGTCTCATTCTCCTTTTTCTTTATCTAGTTGAACTGATTCATTAACATACTGTTATCTTTCTTCAGTGACCACCTGCTTTTGAATAGCTTAGTGAAATCTTCATATGTGGTGAGGTGATTATCTGGTAAGCCATCAAACCACCTTTGGGCATCTTCAGTGAGAGATGTTGTTAGCAACTTCATTGCAACATCTTCGTGTTCCACTCCATTCCGCATGTTTCAACCGATGGCATGTAGATGTTGTTCTGCGGTGATTACATTGTTCCCATAAAACTTTGGCAACCATTTGTTGATCTCTTTAGGCATGGTATTGGGACATCCAACGATGGCTGCCATGTTTAAGGGCTTATAGAGGTCCCTTTCCCAAGGACGAGCCATTGGTGTAGGTGGGAGATTACCGTGGAAAAGTTGTTTGACAACGGGAGAGTGGAGAGGAGGCCTTCTTAGGTAGGTTTTGGAAGGTTTGAATCTTCCAAGGGGAAGGGTTTTTCGGGAAGAAGGATTTTGGGATGGTGGAGTCGCCAGATGAGTCTTAGCTCATCAAGGAAGGAAAGGGAAAGGGAACTTCCCTCAAGTGGAGTCGCCAGAAAAACTAGGGAAATGCTTTGGGATAGTTTGCCACAGTGTCGTTAGGGCACGAAAGAGGATTCAAAATCCTCCCCAACAACGGCGCCAAAATGTTATTGCGCAAATTGTAGGTTGGGCAAAGCTCGACCCAATCCACAAGATGGCTAGAACTATGAGAATACCTACCCACTGTCACCTTAGGTAAGTACTCCTCTCGCTTTAGTGAAGGAGAAATCCTACACAAGGGGAGAATTGCTGGTGACCTTAGGGGAAATGAGATGGAAAGTGGAGTAATGGAAGATGATGCCCCTAAAGGTCAAGCTACGAAGTGGAAGATGGCTTGGGAACAAGTCTTGGTGATGGTCAATGGTTGCCAAATGCTTGAGTACCTGTAGAAGATAGTTGTACCTGCTCGAGACAAGAGAAAAAACAAGTATACAAGCTCAATATTCCGATGGACAAGCAAGTGAAGCTTGCTGTCCTAAATTACAACAGTAAACAAATATATATATCAGCAAAGAAATCAATCAATTACTGCAGAAATAACCATCAAAATTGTCAAATAATTATTGGACAATGAAACATTAAACCAATAGATAGCTTTCCAATATTCAAGCACAAATTTTGATGGTGAAAGAGGGCTGTTAGATAGTGTTTTCAGAGAATAATTGTAACAGCCAAGTGGCTGTAGCAAAGATTTGCTACAACAACAAGTTTCAACCATGAAAATTAGCAAGTAATCCGACAAAAAGTTATCCAATAAGCAATTGAATGATAATAGTGGCTTACAAACAAATTTCCACGATTGAAATGCAAGTTAAAGTAAGAAATGAAGTATGTTTTGCTGCAGCCCTAATGGCTGTAGCTTTTGATCAATTACAACTCAAGAACTACTAAACCAGTTAATACGCTCTAGTGGCTTTAGCAAGCCTAAGACACCAAGAACTTAGAAGAGATTCTAACTTGAACAAGATCAATATCTCTCAAAATCACGTTTACCAATGCAAGTAATTTATTTCTCCAATGCAATAAATGATTAGTGCCTTGCCAAATGGGTTGTGGAGTCCTCTTGAATTAGGTTAGGTCTACTACCTCCCAAGGGGTGTAATCTCTCTTACTCCCTTGAGCAAGTAACGCTAACAAGGTAAAACCTAGGAGAGTGTAAGCCCTTTTATTCCTCCTAGGAACCTTTGTAATATCCTTTTCAACCAACAACAATGATAAAACTTGGTGGAGGGTATATGCCCTTATATTCCTCCAAGGATCTAGCCAATAACAACCATGGAACAAGAAAGGAGAACTAACATAATGCATATTTTCCTTACCAATTCCAAGAGCATGCAAGACAAAACCCTAGTTATCAAGAAATTTTATCACCATAGCAAGAGAAAAGACCTCGAAGAGCTAGTGCACCACTTCACTCCACAAGACAATGATAAACCATAGCATAAGAGAGAGAGAGAGAATGATATTGCCCAAGAGGGGCGCGAATTTCAGCCAAGAAGCTCTTCTCATGTGAGAGAGTTATGTTCAAATGAAATGAAAATGATTCTTATTTATACAAAACTCCTAGAAAGTGCTTGTCCACATAAAGTTAGGGTAAACCACAAATTAAGGAGGCCAACTCCCTTTACTTTGCCCCTTAACAAAATAATTTTAATTTTCACATGAAGAAAACCCTAAAAATGTGACGTCAACCCCTCCTAGGGTGACGTCTTGGTCACTTTGGCAAGACGTTGAGCTTGAGGATGAAATCGTTGGGCCTCCAAAGGCCTTCCCTTTAGGCGTTGAGGTATTCTCTCCAAGGTACAAGGGATATTCCTCATCAAAAGTGCCAAGTGTCCATCAAACATCATATCACCACCAAAATCCTATCCCTAGGGTGACATCGAGCCTTCTAAGATGACGTTTTAGCCTCCAAAGGCAAAACGTCGGGCTTGCAAGGGCTAGGTGAGGTCCTCCAAGGTCTCTTCCTTTGCCTCCAAAGGAAATGCTCAACTCCTGTACTGGCCCGAGGTCTGTGCCATGGCATCCAATTGGTGGGCTTCCTGCCCCAATGAAGGCCCAAGCTGGGCTTGTTCCTCCAAAATGTCCATCAATAAGGTCCTGCAAAGACAAACAAGTACGCCCTCCAAGGATCTCAAGTCAACGCATCATGGCAAGTAAAATCACATTTAATATAAGAGCCACCTAAGCATGTACATCAAAAACTACCTCATCAAATTAAACAAGTGCTCAAAGACCGTATGCAATTTGCCAAGTTTAGGTATGGGAGAGCTGACAAGGTGACCTATTGGGTGAACCAGACCTTAAGTCAAGGAGTGTTTCCTAGGTGGAAACCTCTCTAAGTCATGTGGAGAAGATGGAGTGGATGGGGGTAAATACTTTTGGGCATGGGGTTCATGACATACAAGGGTTCGTGTTGTCTCATTTATGGGTGCCTTTGTAGAGGGTGTGTTGAACCTTCATTTTCAATGCATCCTTTTTCCAAGCCCATTTATTGCCATTGATTTTTTAAGATGTTCCCAGGTTGAAGCCAAGGTGGGATTTCTACTGAAGCATGAAAAACATTGCCCACCTTGACTCTACCTTGGTCACACTATGCTTCCCCAAGTTGAAGACAATGTGTGAGACTTCTACCTAAGCGTGAAAAACATTGCCCACACATGCTCTACCTTGGTTGGCATTTTTATATTGTTATTTTTCATGGGTTCCATCAGTTTCTTGTGAGAGACATTTCATTGTCCGCGGGATTCTTGGGTGATCATCTAGAAGATTTATGATCGACTTTTGTCTTTTGCCAGCTACAAACTTCTGGGCCTTCAACCCTTTCTTCCCATGAAATGAGGTACAGTCCCTTCTTGGGTCAATACACCTAAAAGTCCCAAAAGATAAGGAGATGAAAATGGGGTGAAGTGTGAAAAATGGAAAGTATGATCAGGAATGGCATGATGATTCGTTAAGGAGACCTCCCAGTAACAAACCCATCTCCAAGGGTGACCACTTACTAGGGCTCAATGTCAACCACCAAGGTTAAACAGGGCAAAGAGCATAATTTCCAAGCAAACGTTCTATAATCAAAAGCAACTTTAAATGCAGCATACTTAAATGCCTCATATTAAAGTGACACTTACCACAATACCACAATACCTAACTTGTACCTCATGGAGCAAGACCCATCGTCTTTCGGAAGCAAGTTGATGTGGTTGATGCCATCATCACGAATCCAGGATGTGCGGTGGTGAAGTGGGGTCTCTGTTTGTGCATGTGGATGCTGTCAGTAATCTGCCTCTCGGTACTCCATGTCTGCAACCTGAGGGCCTCGAGACATCATCTCCTTAGTTATCCCTAGAAATTGGAGATAACAGGTCTAATGGATGAGATATTTCAACAAGAAAAGTGAGAGGAGGTTGATCTTACCATTGGGTTCTTTTTCTATCTCAATTTCATTGCATGTAATGTTGCATGGTCTCCTTTGTTTATGGAGACGTGTCAAAGCTCTAGTCAAACAAGCTCCAATCGGGTATATGCCTCCCAGTTCATAGAAACTCAGAACCACATTGTTGGTTAAGGAAAAAGAGGTGGATAAAATCCTATAACCTATTAAATCATCATGGCCCTCATCTAGTGTCCGTATTGGTTTTGATGAATGGATGGATGCAACACGCCATCCATTTCATGGTGTCTTCCCAGAATGGTCCAATCTTCTTGAAAATGGTGGATGCTCTTGGAAAATACAAGGATGCGCAAGCAATATATGGGTGAGTTGTTCATTAAAGTCATGGAAGATGTAGGTGTTGATTCTCGTGTGTAAATTATCACAAATTATGCACTTTTTTGCAAGGCTGCTAGTATGATTGTGGAAGTTAAATATCCACACATATTTTGGACACTTTGCATTGTTCATTCTTTGAATTTAGCACTTAAATCGATCGCTTCAGATGTGACATGGATGTAAATTCTTATTGATGATGCACGTTATATCCACAATTTTGTATAAAACCATACAAATGCCCCCACAATCAACAAAGAGTACACACATTTATCATTGTTGAAGATTGTAGATACTCGGTTTGCCTCCTCATTAATCATGCTTAAGAGGTTGAGGGAGGTTAGGACCACTCTTGAGGCCATGATTATTTCTTAGTTTTGGTCTTTTTAGAGAAAGACTGATTATACTGCTTCAAGAAAGGTCAAGAATAGAGTGTTAGATGATGATTGGTGGGAGAGGGTAGATCTTACCGTTAAGATCATGGACCCCATCATTTCTTTGTTGCAGTTTGCACACACAAACCAACCCACCTTAGGAGATGTTTATGAGGGGTGGGATTCCATAGAGTTCATGAAGACCATTATTATACAAAATGATTGCCCTAAGTATGGGACATCCATAGAGATCTTGTTCACCACCATACGAGATATTCTTATCACCAGGTGGGATAAAAATTGCACACCTTTGCATTGCTTGGCTCAGTTATTCAATCCCAATTACTAGAGTAATCATTGGCTCAATGGTGGGCCTTATGTAGATTCCCTCCTCACATGGAGGGAGAGACTTCACAGGGGAGGAAGGAAGTATTTAGAAGGATATATCAGGACAAAGCATCCCTTGATGAGGTGAGGAGGGCTTCGTAGAGTTTTCCACTGGTATTGGGAGATTTGGAGGCTATAATGTGCTCAGAAATGGGCTAAGAAGCCTTATGCTTGGTGGGCAACTCATGGGGCCGCAAGCTCTATTCTACAACAATTAGCCATAAGGCTTGTCTTTTAGGTTACTTCATCCTCTTGTTGTAATAGGAATTGGAGCACATATTGGAATTTGTACAGTTTGAAGAAGACTAGGCTTGAGCAATCCAGAGCAAAGTTTGTTAGAATAGAAGGTGTGCTCGTTTCACCGTAGACAATATCTCAATATTGTCACCCAACCATAGGCACAAATGCCACCCCCGAGCACCTTAACCTTGACAGACAAAATAATTCCGGAAGCAAACCCTAGAACCAATAGCCAACCAAGGTAGCGTACCTCTCTCCAGAGCTAGCGTACCAAGCAGAAAGTCCAAACCATAACCAAGCAGAAAGTCAAACCATAACCAAAGACCAAGTCACCATTGCAACAACTACAACTCTCCTCCAGTGATGCGCACCACTTGTCCTTATGCAGTTGTGAGAGTGAGTCAGTACGAATGAGCTCTAGCGCCCTCTATTTATACTGCTCCAAGTCACTTAATTGGGTCGACTTCTCTTCCTGGAGGCTAATAACTTAATATTAATTATTCTCTTGAGTTGACTTGTCTTCTAGGGTTATTATCCAACGTTTTAGGGTTTCTCTTGCTTCTCGGAATATTCTAGTCTCGTCAAAGGTTACACGTAGAGGTTAATACTTCCCGCAACTACCAGAATATCAACACTCCCTCCTAGCTAGGGAGGTATTAAAGGCAATGGTCTTGAGCACAAACAAACCATTCAACCGATAGCATCATCATAGCCACACAGGTTATCTCATAATCACGTAGATCAACTTACGAGCAACATCACCACTATCAATATCATCTGATAGCATCAACTGCATCATCTCTCGAGGTCATACTCCATTTGAGTAATCAAGCATGATGCTGAATAAGTCACTCACTTAATAGAGTGATACAAGGACCATTCTTCTAATCTAAACATACATCCTAGAAGAATAGTTGTTCCAACATATGCTGAAAGCCCTGCAATGGGCTACAAGGATCATTCTTCTAATCTAGACCTATGTCCTAGAAGAATGTCAGTCCTCCTAGATGCTGAAAGCCACTCTATGGGCTATAGAGACCATTCCTATAGGAATGTCAGCCTCAGACTGTTTTCTAATCGGGTCATATGTACCATAAAGATCAATCTCTACCCATATGCCATAGAAAATATCGGTCCCGTATCAACCACCCTAATCGAGACGTCATGTCCTTAGGAGGCGGACTATTCAACCTGATCATGCCCATAACTGTGCCTCAGGAAAAATATCGGTCCTGAACCATTTTCCTAATTGGGCCACAATCTGTGCCTTAGGAAAATACCAGTCCATGATATGTCAACAATCTTTCAACCTGGACCATTCTCCACAGGGAGAATGTCTGTCCACCATCAATTTGTTTTTCCAGGACCATTGTTTGCTTGGAGAATGTCCGTCCACCTACACACTGACTATCCATCTAGTTGACAATCATCTCCAACACTAGTGGTAGTCTTCATGGTAATCAAATAGCATACAACTGCTACAATGCCATCCAATAGAACACAACTGTGTCTATCCATAGTAGTACACAACCACTCCTAGTAGCACATGACTACTAACAAGTGACACACAATCACTACCAGTGGAAGACATCCACCACAGTAGCATACAACTACTATCCAGAGACATACAACAATCTTATCATCTGATATCAATCTGCATCAACAATGTCATGATATAAATTGAGTCATCTGGGCCATTCTTCCACTCACATCTGTGAGATCTGGAAGAGCATTTGCCCTTCGAAAGTTAAACATCATCCATGGGCTATCTGGACTATTCTTCCCAAGCATAGAAGAATAACTGTCCCTGATTTCTGAACCTAGACCATTCAACCTAATTGGGCCATTCTTCCGGCACTAATCACGGTGCAACCTGGAGAGAATGAGTCTGCCCTAGGGAATGGCTGTCCCTGATTACTGAACCTGGACCATTCAACCTAACTGGGCCATTCTTCTGGCACTAATCACAATGCAACCTGGAGAGAATGAGTCTGCACTAGGGAATGACTGTTCGGACCATTTCCTACGGAAATGACTGTCCTGCACCAACCTCCTATATCAGACCATTCTTCGAATCTGCTCACAACTGTGAACTTCGAAAGAATAACTGCCCGGAGAGGTGGACCATTCTGCTTGACCACTTCTCAGAGTGTGACTTCCAAGGAGAATGACTGTCCTAGACCATTCCCCCACATTGGCCACAAGGGGAATCACTGTCTATGGTACATCAACAATCTATCAGACCATTTTTGTTAAGAAAATGATTGTCCGTTCTGGACCATTTTTCGAACTGGAAAATGATTGTTCGTCAGAAATCTTGGACCATTTTTCGGACTGGAAAGTGACTGCCCAACCTGGACCATTTTCCGAATTGGAAAATGACTGTCCATAAATCAATAACATATCAATGCTCCCTCCCAACTTGGGGAGCCATCTCTTCCTTTTCCAATAAGGAAGTCATCTCCACGAGTCTCAACTTGTCCCTTAAGTACAAAACTTTTCATCTTGGACATAGGCTTTACCAAAAAACATCTGCTATCTGCTCATCAGTTGAGATATACTGGAGAACTACTTCTCTCCTTTGGATTTTATCACGGAGAAAATAGTACTTGATCTCAATGTGCTTCGACTTGTCATGGAACACCGGGTTCTCCAAGAGCTTCACACAACTCTGGCTATCACAATATATCATGGTCGAATCTAGCGCCTGATCAAATAGTCCAAAAACCAGCTTACGGAGCCACATTGCTTCCGTACAAGCATCACAAGCTGCAATATACTCTGCTTTTGTCGTGGTGAGTGCAACAACCTTCTGTTTTCTGCTAGCCCATGATATTGTGGAAAAAGCTCAAACTGAAACATATCCAAGAAGCACTTCTTCTGTTATCTCCACTTCCTGTCCAATCTGAATCGATAAATCCATGCAACCGTATATAACTCAAACGTCCCATGAAGACATTTCAATTCATGCTTTGCAATTATTCAATTCTCATAGCTAGGTTCCACCTGGAACTATTTTCACAGTGAAGCAAATATCCGGTTGAGTATTCTCCAAATACATCAACGAGCCATTCAATTGTTGATATAGGAACGGGTCTGCTGGATCAAAGTCTCTTAACTTCTTCGGATCTATCATCATGGGAGTTTGCCATGGATTTGCAATCCATCATCTCGAGCTTTTGAAGAACCATTTCTTTACACTTCCTCTGTCATAGGAAGTTTTCACCATGCTTGTTGTACATGAGAGGCTTTGCACCAAGTTGCTTGAATCCATGCAAGGTCTTCTTCTATCTGCATACATGGGTCTCTTCCTGGTATACCTCAAAACCTTGAGGTTGCTCTACATATGTTTCTTCTTCAATTACTCTGTTGAGAAGAACAGTCTTTACATCCATCTCATGTAAACTCCAACCCATGGATATTGCAAGAGATATAATGGCTCAAGTAGAGGTATATCTGGTTATTGGAACAAGCTGTCATCATAGTCTTCTCCCTCCTTCTGGGAGAACCCTCTAGCCTCGGATATTGCCTTGTATCTATCAAAACTTCCATTTATAAGTCTTCACAGATTCTTCAATGGACCATATCATTGGGGATTAGGTCCCTCCTAATCCTGACTTCATGCCTGAATGAGCAATATCTAGAACTTCCTTGTTTTTATTTTGAGACTGCATGTTTCTTGAATTCTGCAATCAATTCCCTCTATCTGAGAGAGTCCATACTTCCGTCTGCTGCATCTCTCTTTGCTTTCTGCAAAGTGTCACAAGCCTGTTCTGGTTTCCTTTTAATTATTGACTTCCTCTGAGTCTTTTTAAGTTTGTTTCTATCTGTTCTGATTGCTGCCCATCTTGCAGTTGTTGCAAGCATTGTGTCATCCTTATAAACTTCTTCTATGACAGCTTCCGCAAAGATTGTTCATCAAAGGTTTGTCAACATATTTCATAAGGGTACCTGCCCGAAACAAGACAAGAAGCAAGAGAAAGATCCAAGACAATATGTTTATGATAGAAAATTGAAACAAGAATAAAGACAAGGATAGAGGCAATTGCTACAAGCTTGGAAAGACATCTTCATGATAGCCTTCATGAAATAACCTACCTGAGACAACAAGAACAACAATGTTTCCAATACAACATCTTTCATATGAAGGTTAGTTTCTTGGTAGCATTACTAAGATGATCTGAGAACAAGAACAAGAAATATCTCCTAGAGTAGGTGTTAATTCATATTTGCAAATAAGTACACTGAGTAGTATAAGCTACTAAGTACTTATCAATACTCACTTACGGGACAATAATAAAGATGTCAAACTTGATATGCAAACCTAGAGTCTTTCTGTTGTTCCACTTGAATTGCTTTTCTTCTGGGGCAAGTATCCTTTTCGACATGTCCCTTAAACTTAAAACAATATGCTTTCTTGACAGAAAAACTGAGTTAGAGAATATGATCTCAACCTTATAAGATCTTTACTAAAGTCAACTTATAACTTTGACTAGAAGTTCATAATGCCATAACATCCAGAGATATATCAAGTCAAACCTGGAGAGTGTGTTGATCTTCTGAATGCACTGAATCCAAGATCACTGCTTTGGACAAGATCCCTTGTACTTTCCCTGCAAACACACTCATGTTAATGATACAAATTAAAAGAACATGTATAGGTACATACCTTTGTTACTCAACTGTGACAGTAAACTTTAGAATGATTTTGCTGGACCAGAGGTTTAGCTGCTAGAGGATTGGTAAACCTCATAATGTTCCTTTTTGTAGATTTCTCTTGGGCACAACATGCACTTTATTCATGCTAGGTCTTCTATCTTCATAACTGCCTTCCATTTTGACTTTTGACTGATCAACCTTAGATTTTGACTTGGTCAAACATTGACTTTGACCAAAATTTCAAACTTGACATCTTGGCTTGCTGCAAGTACTAGGAGGTGCGCTAGGCTAGGGCGCACTAGGTTATCCAGGAATTAGGTGAAGCGCTTCACTTAAGGTGCCTCAACATGAGGGTTAGGTTTTCGTTGCTATAGCAAAACTTTGATTGCAACTGAGCAAATCCTCCCAATCTACCTTACATTGGTTAGATTGTCCGATGATAGTGTGGGCCCATAACCTGTTAGGATAAAAGGTGTGCTCGTTTCACCGTAGACAATATCTCAATATTGTCACCCAACCATAGGCACAAATGCCACCCTGAGCAACTTAACCTTGACAAATAGAATAATTCCGGAAGCAAACCCTAGAACCAATAGCCAACCAAGGTAACGTTCCTCCCTCCAGAGCTGGCATACCAAGCAGAAAGTCCAAACCATAACCAAGCAGAAAGTCCAGCCATAACCAAAGACCAAGTCACCACTGTAGCAATGGCAACTCTTCTCCAGTCATGCGCACCACTTGTCCTTATGCAGTTGTGAGAGTGAGTGAGTACAAATGAGCTCTAGCGCCCTCTATTTATATTGCTCTAAGTCACTTAACTGGGTCGACTTCTCTTCCTGGAGGCTAATAACTTAATATTAATTATTCTCTTGAGCCGACTTGTCTTCTAGGGTTATTATCCAATGTTTTAGGGTTTCTCTTGCTTCCCAGGATATTCTAGTCTCGTCAAAGGTTACACGTAGAGGTTAATACCTACTGCAGCTACCATAATATCAACAGAGACAATAGTGTATGTGCATTCCGACCTTTGTCTTATTTACACTCAAAGGGAGTGGTTGAAGGGAAAGACAAAAATGTGGGATGTGTTTCCTAATGATATGGGTTTGGACAACAGTGTTGAGTTGGCATTAGCCAACTTGGATCTTGATGAACCAATGCTAGAGTTGGTCACTTTTGATGATGGTGCTCCTCTTAAGGGGTCATGCTCCACACCAACAGATGTAGATCTTGGATTGGATAGAGGAGGATGAGGATGGAGGAGAGAGCATTCACAATGGTGGTGATTTTGATGATTCTGACATGAAGGACTATTGATAGTGACGAGCTATGAGGTTCTTCCATCTACGGTTCTAGTATCTACCCTATTTTGTATTTGCCATTGGCATTCTCACCTATAGTGTCATTAACTCAGTATCTATGCAATACATTTTGATTTTGATGACATCAAATGACTTAATGAGAAAACTGCAGTTTATGGTTCTAACTTCTAGCCTTCTATTTTATGACATGTATTGGATATTCTAATTTCTTGAGTGTTTGATCATAATTGATGTAGTGAGTTGAAACTAGTTTTTAATTTCTAAAAAAATCGAATCCTTGTTATATTTCATTTTTGTATTTGTAATATATATAAACATGTCCCTTGTGTCCTGTTTCCGGGGTTGACGTGTCCCATGTCAGATACTCGTATCCACGTGTCCTCCATGTCCCCTGTCCCAGTGGCATGTGACTTAGGTGGACACTAACATTTAAATTAAAATAAATATCATCATGCCTGTTCTTGGAGGGTAAAGGTATTTCTGATTCCATTTTTCCATATGTTGCTCTCAGTATACAGCATGGTTTGTGGGGAGGCTGATCTGTTTTCCAGTCTACAGCCTATATTGTTTATTGCTTAAAAGTGGCCTTACAGAAGCTTCCGTGTAAAAGCTTGGGGATATACTATGACTATTCTTCAAGTTTACTCGTTCTGTTATTCAAGTCAACGAATTAGCCACTGGTGGTGCATGAAAACCTAGCTACCTGTTATGATGTCTCAACAGAAAATATGGAAGTAAACTACAAACAGTTTTAAGACACAGTATGCCAGTATGCATGAAAATATCCAAAACTAGCATAAACATAATGCGAAAGAGCAAGAAATTGCACCATATTTAAATTACAAAATTCTCTGAAATTGAATTGTATCTTTACTTATGAGGCTGAGAAATATAAATAAAATATTAGTGTTGACAAAAACCTTTGCTGGCAAAATGAAGATGCAAACCATAGTTATATTCCAAAGAGACATGGCATATCAGTCTTGTACTTGATCTCTTGACACTAAAGTTGGTTGAATTCATCCAAGTTATCTTGCCGCTTTATCATCCTTATTGAATTGTTTGGTTGAATCGTGGAAATCACTGTTTTCAGATCTCACTCTTTCTATGTGGTTGCTTGGGATGCTCTCTTTTTATGTAAAATATCTCATATCTCATATGCTAGAGATGGGTTTTGCAGTTATGTTTGCCAGGATGCACTAGAATAACTGCAGAAGGCATTGTGACAATGGTGAAGGGACACACAGAACAAAATGGAGATAGCATGCCTGGACTAAAACATTTGAGAATTCGTGGCCTTTATGGCTTAACTAAAGATCACCTTGATAACTTGAAAGCCTCTCTGGATGGTGGTTTACAGCAGCAGTCTGAATTGGTAAAACCCCAGTTTTATCATAATGGCCATTATATGTTTTCGTATCACGATGATCGATCTATCGATGTTGAAGTTTGCCCAAAATGTGAGAATGCAAGGCTTGTTTATGATTGCCCTAGGGAAAGATGTCAAAAAAAGAAAGGCCATAAACTTCAACAATGTCGGGGGTGTATTTTTTGCATTGCTCGTTGCGAAGAGTGTGGAAGGTGCATTGATGACAACGAGTTTGAAGAAACCTTCTGTTTAGATCTGCTGTGTTCTGCTTGTTGGCTTCAACTTCCGAAGTGCTTAGAATGCAACAGGCCTGGCTGTGGGAGACATGCAGATCACTTCATCAGACGGCCAGACACCTCTTTTGTCTGTGGTGATTGTATGGGAGTGTCAGCTGGTTGCCTGGGTCCAGATTTTAATGATTTTGCCTGACTCTTTGCAGATCTGCTTTACTTCTGCTTACTTTGTGGTTTATTCTTGATACAATCATGCACAGATAATGCCTTTTGACCATGAAACTTTTTTTTTTCCCTTTCAGTTTTATGATTTCTTCCATTTGACAATCGTGAAAAAAGCAAAAGATGTATACGACAAGTAAAACTGCCTTTGGGTAGCATAACAGCATGTCCCATGGCCCAAAATTTTGTTAGTTAATATGCCTAATAAGCTACGGACCGCGAAAGCCATTGCTGGTCCCAAGTATATCTTTATTTTGTGGAGTGTTTTATTCTTGCCCTAGGCTCTATCTACCTTGCTTCATTCTGTTTGCTACATTGTGACAATGTAAATATGAATACCATGAGAAAACAATATTATTATCCATTTATCAAGTTTTGTTGTGTTAGTTGCTTAGTGCATGGACCTGTCCTAGAAGCTAAGCTATGAGTCAAGTCATGCGGACGGCTCCATTCTTCAAGGTGCCGTGCAGATTTTTTTGGTCCTTGGGCGTTTAACAGGACAGGCTTTAAATTTGTATATTCCATTATTCTTAATATCTACGACTTGTACAAATGTGAATAGTTATTGTACATACCTTATTTGAATTTATTGGTTTATTTAGCAGCTTTTTGGTTATTCCATAAGGTAGACAAGCTAATCCTAATGATTTTATTTTCAGAGCATGAATGAAGTGAAATGTCTCTTTTACTCGTTCAAACTTGAAAACATTTCATTTTGGATAACATTTTTTTGCTGTTTTAGGGCAAGCTTTAACTGCACAAATCATGATTGATAGTTATACATTGGCCCAGAAATGCTGCATATGATAATTTGCTGGTTAGCATTGAAGTACTTTATAGTTTGATAGTTAATATTAATGTTAGGTGTTGATAATAACTAGCACAGATCCATCTTAAATCTAGATGTAGTAAGCATAGAGAGTAATTTGCTAGTTAGCATTGAAGTACTTTATAGTTTGATAGTTAATATTAATGTTAGGTGTTGATAATAATTAGCACAGATCCATCTTAAATCTAGATCTAGTAAGCATAGAGAGATGAAATTTTCTTGGTGTTTAAAAGATTTGAGGTTAAGATGGTGTCAAGATTTTATTATAGATTTTTATAATTATTATGGTTTTTTTAATTCTTTTTTATTATGGTCAGCTATTTTTCCATTTTATGGACTTTATCTTTTTCAATTTAATTTAAATGTTATGCTCATGATACATCTACCTGAGTTGTAGATGCACATCATTACTCTCCGTGAAACAAGAAATATACAAAGCTGCCGTATTTTTATTAATAAATTATAAAAGAAATACTATACATATATAACTAATTTAGATTGATCTTAATCATGAATCTATAAGCATGAGAAGGATCAAATCTCTCAAGGTGCAAGTCTTTCATCAAGTTTTTGCACTTTAAAAAAGATTTGCACCTTGAGGAATTTTATCCCTTGTTGTGCTTAATAGGTCTGGGGTTAAGATAGATCTAGTGTGGTATCACACATAACTTTAAAAAAGATTTGCACCTTGAGGGATTTTATCTCTTGTTGTGCTTAATAGTTCTGGGGTTAAGATAGATCTAGTGTGGTATCACACATCTTCTTTGAGAGTTATTATCAATAAATTATAACAAATTCCATCAAGTACAAGATGGATCTATCAAGTACAAGATGGATCAAATTCTTCAATGTGCAAACCTTTTCTCAAGTTTTTGTACTCTAAAAACGATTTGCACCTCAAGGGATTTGATTCCTCCTTGCGCTTGATAAATTTAGAGTTAAACTAAATCTAAGATTGTATGAAATAGTTGTCACATTCATGCTCCTTGAGGCTGGTACTATATGGTGGTAAAAAAAGGTATGCTTATAAGATGCACAAATTTATATAGTTTGCCACAGCTATAGGCAAATATTGTCTTGGAAAAATGTATTAGATTCTATTATGCTTTGTTATACTCTCTAATGACTGCATATGCCTAGTATGCAGTTTTTATTAACTCCAAAACAAAACTTTTATTTGTGACTACAATTTAAGTTTGTAGATGGGGTATACTTTAGCTGTTCCCATTTCTGATTACATGGTCTTTAATAATTTTAATAAACTCCAAAAAAAACTTTTATTTGTGACTACAACTTAAGTTTGTAGATGGGGTATACTTTAGCTGTTCCCATTTCTGATTACATGGTCTTTAATAATTTTAAATTATATGTTTTCCTGCATAAATTATATGTTTTGTTTTGTTGCATTTGTATTTAAATATAATTTTGTGTCAAAGTAATAATTAAATTCTGTTAAGAAGACAATGCATAAAATAATAAAGGAGTTGTACATGATAATAAAGCTTTTCATGCTGTTCATTGGTATTTTGTTAATTTTTTCCATARTTGATCCATGAATGTAAATGSTGATTTTATTTATAATTGATATACTTGTATKTAAAAACTTAAAAGAGAATTGTAATTATTACAAGTTTAAAATATTAGTAAATGTTATATGTCATTTCTGAAAAACATTTTAATGTTTTAATTTCTTATTACAAACATTAATAGTGATGGTTGAATGAATAGTAACTTGTTTATGTGTTTTGTTGTTTATTGTAAAATTGACAATTATATTTGCTAAGAGTTCCAGTGAAACATTGGATAATTGTTTTGCATGCTTCTATTTCAGTTTTCCCCTTCATACACATGATTTTATAGGAAACATACATTCTATCAATCATCTGTCTTATCTGATCTACTGACAGATTATCAATGTTCCATTCTTGGAACCAGTCTTCAGCAAATGTCTGAGTATCTGGAAGCTTACCTTTTCCCACCAGATCAGGGGCAAATGGTCTGGAAGAATGATGTGGGAGGTCTTCATATGTAGGATTTTTGATGGTCACTAATGCAGGGTCATTTTTAGGATTTTTAGAAGAAGTCTCAGGCATGTCTTCTTCTGTAGGGAAATGAAATGGAAATCTTTTTACAATTTCTATCTCAGAGGGTTTATGTACTATGTACAGGAGATAGAATGGAAATATGAGGGCTTGGAAGGATGAAAGAGTTTGGGATAGGTTTATCAGAATGGCCAGATTTTCCTTTTATTTCTGTTAAAGTTTTTCCCATTTTAGAAAAGGCATTTCCCAATCCTTCCATCATTTCTTCATGATTTCTGCTAGATTCCCTAGCCCTATAGGAAATCTCTGACAAAGCAGAATCCATCTTGTCTTTAACCTCAATGACTTTTTCTTGTAAATGATCTACAGAGTGCACTATAGTATTTGTGGATACTTGTAGATCCATGATCTGATCTTTTCTTGCATAGTCATTGGTTATGAAACTGTGTGTAGCCATTCCTCTTAAAGCAGTATTTGTCCAGTTTATTTGTTCAGAGACTCACTGGACTCTCTTATCAATCCCAGATAGCTGGGTTGCTTCTTCTGATAGGACTAAAGGAATTGCCCGGACTTGTTTTGCACTATCTTCTAGTACAATTCCTTTAAAAGGTGGAAAAGTAGAATTAGATTCAACAATACTCCCATCAAGACTTTTCCATTTATGTTTTGGAGATGACTCGGAAGTTTCCCCTGTTACTTGGACTACACTTTCTTGTTTTGATTTCTTCCATTCAAAGAAAGAAATCCAGATATCCTGTTCAGTCATATGGGTCTGCCATTCTTTGGCCAGTTTTAGCTTTTCAGGGTTTGGAGTGACTGAATCGAAACCTTTAGTTTCTGGACTTGTAAACAAATCCCAATTTAACATTCTTTTGATCCATTCCTCCTGAATAGATCCTTTCTGACATCCTTTCATAACTGTGTGAAATTTGTGGATTTCATCCACAGTGGGCCTTTGAATATCACTTGGAAGGGGATTAGTAAATCTACAGTAAGGAATGACTGTGTCACATTGTTCTGTATATTCCAACCCATATTTAGGAGTGCCAGGTGGTCTCATACCCTTATATATATCTTTTATTCTGGGGTCTAAGGATTCTATAGAAGGCATGTAATGGATCATAAAGCATAAGGTATTTTCAGAAGTAGAAACAAAAGATTCTACAATATTATATACAGATCTAAGACACTCGGAAGAATTCATAGTAGTATTTAAATCTTACTATTTTTGCACAGAAAAGCAGGGCGTTTAGTCTTATGTCTTCCCTAAAGAAGATTAGACAGGCTCTTGGCCGACTGCTCAGGCAGAAACTAACAATCTCAAAATACGAGACTGGATTCTAAACAAAACTTTTCCTTTAAAACACAGAGCGAATAGCTATATCAGATCGAAGAGAGTTTGATCAATGTATTCTAAAGACACAATTTTTCCAAATAATTTAAAATCATAATTTTTATAATTAAAGTAGTAATGTTGTCAATATAAGAATGATATAAATATCAAAGAGCATTAATTTTTCTAATTAAAGTAGCATTGTCGTCAATATAAGAATGATATAAATATCAAAGAGCATTAGCAAATAATACTTATATTGTGAACATTATTAACAATGAAAATCTCAATTGATGAATGGGATGGGAGTTTCAATTGCATTACTGATGATGAAACACACAAACTYTTGTGCATTATTTTTCACAAATGTCTTCATTGATTGCTTGATTAAGAGTTTGAATAACATATTGAGTGATATTGATATTCATGTAATTCTATTAAGTTTAATAAATAGAGCACCATAGTGGTAGATTAGGTAATTTATATATCAGAATTACAACAAATTAGTAAGGGTAATTAAAAAAAAAAAGTTTTTGTGGATTTCTTTTTGAAAGATCATATATTAAAAAAATTTCCACTGACCTTGGCTATTTTTGTTGCATTATAGATAATGATTAGGTTTGTTTTGAAGTCTTTATGATTAGTTTTTTTTTGAGTTTCAATTGCATTACTGATGATGAAACACACAAACTCTTGTGCATTATTTTTCACAAATGTCTTCATTGATTGCTTGATTAAGAGTTTGAATAACATACTGAGTGATATTGATATTCATGTAATTCTATTAAATTTAATAAATAGAGCACCATAGTGGTATATTAGGTAATTTATATATCATAATTACAACAAATTAGTAAGGGTAATTAATTTTTTTTTTTTTTGTGGATTTCTTTTTGAAAGATCATATATTAAAAAAATTTCCACCGACCTTGGCTATTTTTGTTGCATTATAGATAATGATTAGATTTGTTTTGAATTTTTTATGATTAATTGTCTAATGTTTACTAATTGGTTTATCTTTTCAATTTGCTTGTAAATCTCTTGAATTGTGTCCCATACACTTGTAAACCTCTTGCATTTTTGTGTCTAATTATCAAGCACGAAATGATACACTTTTTTTATTCTGGTTGTTCATCTTATGTTTTAGCCATACATTTAATAATAAACTTTATATCTTAGGATTCTTGTTTATCATACTTTTTAATATATATATATATATATATATTTATATATTTATTGAACTCTCCCAAATTTGAAATACCTTTTAAAAAGGGCTTGAAACAAGCTGTCCTTCAACATGTTCTACAGTAAGTTTGGATGGTTATCCAGATGTTATTTTCTTAATATTGTATTAACTATGTGTATGAACCCATGATTAAAAATAGTTCTTAAATTATGCAAATGAGCAAAACTATGTATTTTTCTATTGGATTAAATGATTACTCTGATTCCTAATACTTTATTTCGGTGTAGTTTGGAATTTGGCTTTGAGAGAAATTTTTATATCACATTTTCCAAAAAAATTAATTTGATGGCTAATAAACACATTTTTGTGGTAAAATTTATTATTGATATAATGTTTTCACTAATAAACTCTTAAAGAAAGCTTTTGTGTGATGCATATATTTGATGTTATATATTAACTAATAATAAGTTGGTCTCTTATTTTGACAAGGGAAATTTATAGTAGGGTAATGTAAGCCAAGGCTTGTCCATTTATATTTTGGAAATATAATTATGGTATGGAGATTAGTAAGCCTTTTTTTGGAAAGCATCTCACTAATTAAATATTCAATAAAACTTATATTAAGAAAGGTAGGTACACTATAAAGATATTGTAAATGAAAGTGATTTTGATGTTGAATGTGCAATTAGTTTATCTATTGTTTTTTTATTTACCAAGTTGTATTTTGGATGAAAGACGAGATTATCTGGAGATGAGAATGAAATGATAGATTGAGATGTACCTATCTAGTGTACTTACATAGTGGTACCAATCCGAATTTGGTTGAGTGTAATTCAACCCAATGATTTAGTATTATTGCCTTACAATCATTGAGCCTTGGGAAAACTCTTAATGACAGAGGTTTACAACAAAATAATAGCGATCTCAACAATCATTATGCATACACAACCATCTAAAATCTTTGACACAACTTGTGTAGTATGTGTATTACCATTTAGAAGCTTATGCACATAATTTTGTACCCTTCCATATGCCACATGCTAGTATTCACAGGTGCATTTCTAAAATAAACAAATAGATCCAAGCTAAGAGTTGATGGTGCGCGTTACCCACCATTTTGGCATGGGGAAATGATCTAAAAAATGGGGTAGTATCATGGAAAAATTCAAATGAATTGCAGATTTCTAGTTTTGTAGTTCAATAAGAAACCTAGGAAGCTCTTTGTCACAAAGAGTTGCTTGGGAAGAAATGGCTCAAGGATGGGTTTTGACTGGAGATCTAGTTAGAGATGAGGGTGTTCGTTTTTCTCGCTGGTATACAATTGCACTTGATATCATTCTATTCAAGGCTCCTCTCTCTATATGCTCAGATGATCCACAACCACATTTTAAAACAAACAAAGAAACTAGCTAGCTAGATAAGGCTGTAAATAAGTTTGCAAGGCGAGTGGAATTTGGTTTGGGTTGCTGGTCCTAGCAAATTCATAAAATGACCATGGATATATTTCTCTAGTTATCACCGAGTTTGATCCTTAGAAAATTGCTCGCTTATAAACAAGAGTTGGAAAAATCTTCCTATGTAGGAAAAACCTTGGAACCACTAGGGTCCATGCTCAGATGCATATGTTTATTACAATAGAGGACGTTCCCATATTATTCTTAGAAGAGGACTCAAAGAGTGGATTAGTTTCTTAAAGAAATACAAAGCGACCTAACTATGTGACAAAATGCTCAACATAATGATGTGTGTGTGTGTTATATATAGATGTTGGAACAAATTTATGGGGAGCTGACCTACAAATAGGAACATGGATGACCTCATCTTATTTAAAAATTTGATGGGAATTTGAGTGGCACCCTAACTGTGGAAATCATTAAAATATGGAGGGCCGATCTATGCTTATCTCAACAATGAATATAGAGGGTTGACCTATGTGCTTGAAGGACTTAGGATTTCTCTTGCATGAGGAAACTCACCCTTTGGAAACCATTTTAAGTCTAGAGTGCCCACTTTCAAGCCCCACTTGGATGATGACATGGAAGTTGGAGCATGTATCTTGAATCCCATTTTCCCATCTTGGAGAACACTCAGAGATTGTATTTGTTGATTTTGTGGAGGAAAAGGATCTTTGAAGGGATTTTGGAGGATGGATGCTGCGCCAAATCCCCCCTATTCCCCTCATTTATGGAGATGGGTCATTTTCGAGGGCTTGTGCCCATTGATTTTTGTACAAGTGGCTTAAAAAGACCCATTTTTGTATTTTAAAATTAGTTAATTAAAGAAGAGGGCCGTTTGCCCTTCCATAGGCTAGATTAGGGGATTCTAGCCTAGGAAATTAATATTTAATGTAAATGAAGTTGAACGTATCCTGTATAAATAGAGATGCACTTCCTCTCATTTTCTCATGGCTGGATTGGGGGAGAAGTCCCTTAGAAAGTCTGAAATTTATGTGATTTTATCTTCTTTGTAAAATTGACTATGGATGGATGAGTAGAGCGACCTCTTCGAAAGGTGTTGTTGATGTGGATTGCACTATTTTCTTGGATGGATATTGGTGAAACTTGGATGAATGCATGATAATCTAAGTAAGTGGACTTCTTTTGTCTTGGTTATGTTTATGATGATGGTAATTAAGTATTACACAAGTGGGCATGGTATTTTATTTTCATTATCCCTCTTAAACAAACCCTTCTTCCAAGTCTTTGAGGAAGGAGCAAGTGGGATTGCCCCCTTATCTCACCCTTGAAGATTGAGAATCCTTGGGTCAAATCTCCAAGGATAGTGAGTGGACTTAGCTTATTATTTTGAACATAGATGCACTCCAATCCTTTTCAAGTGCATTGATCCTTGACTCCATATGCCCCAAAAATATATTAGCAAGCTAAGACATTGATCTTCTATCCTCCAATCACTTTTATCTTTTTTCAAAATCCTTTATAATGTTTTGCTGGGTTTACTCTTCAAAATCACCATGTAATTCCTTGATTCTGTGTGTTTGGGGACCTTTTTTGGGTTTATTTTGATTGACCTAAGCCTTCCAATCAACCATACGACCCTTTCAAATCAAATTTGGAAATTACCTAAAAACCCTAGCAATCCTATCTTAGGGAGAAACCCCCCTTGTACTGGAGAAGAGCCGACCGGAAGTGAGAAGAGGGTTGGTGAGGTGACAGTGGCCCCCTCTTAATTACACAGGGTCTCACACTTGAGTTTTACGAATTTATCTCGAGAAGTGCAAGATTTTCCTATAACAGTGGTTAAAGACATCATTACACCACTAATTCATAGAACATACAATGTATACTCATCATTATTCACCATATGCACTCACTATATAAGCACACATATTTATACTTGAGTATCTAATTGATTTCTCCAATTCAGAGCTAATCTAGTCAACCTTGATCACTAAAGGCGGTCTTAGTGGGTTAGTTGACCACACTAGCTTGTGCTAGTGAGATTCCATCGGGTTAATCAACCAGTGGATCTATGCCTAGTTGGTCCCAATTTACCTGGTCGGGCCCACTTAGAGGGTTGGTCCACTGATACACTTCATGTTGGATTTACATGTTCCAACACCCCCCCTTAAATACAACTTAAATGATCATGGGGTAGCATTAGCACAACACCCCCCTGTAATGAAAACACCTTGAAGCCCAATAACAAATTGAAATTTAACAAACTTTGCTTTTGAAATGGCTTTGTAAAAAATATCAATAGTCTGATCATCTGTCTTGTAATGAACAAAAGATACTACATTCTCTTGGACAGGCTACTTGAGGTAGTGGGCATGAATCTCAACATGCTTCATTTTACTGTGTGCAACATGGTCATGAGCCATCTGTATTACACTTTGATTTCCAAAATACATTGTAGTTGATTTCTTGTTAAGAAACTTGAACTAACCTATTAGGTTGCGAATCCACAAAACCTTAGTGCCAAAATTCACTGCACTGTGGTATTTATCTTCAACTATTGATAATGAGATGACCCGATGCTTATTACACAACCAAACAATCGAAATAGGTCAAGATGAAACACATATTGAGAAGTATAATTTTGGTCATCTCCATCACCAACCTAATTAGAATTAGTATATTTAGCCAATAGACTCGAGTGTCTAATGAGATACTTAATGCCAAAATGATATGTGCTTGTAACATATTGAACACTCTTCTTTGTGACTTGCATATTTCTCTCCTTTGGGTTTTGCACGAACTTGGAGATCACACTAACAACAAAGGCAAGATTAAGTCTATAGTGAGTCAAATAAATGAGATCGCCAACAAGTTCCCTATACATTGTAGGATTGACTTTGGAAGAATGACATTCCATAGTCAATTTCAATCCCGACTTATATAGAGTAGAATATGGATTACAAAGTTCCATTTTAAATCTCTTTAAGAGATCCACTTCATACTTAGGTTGTGAGATGAAGATACCATCATACAATTGCATAACTTGGATGCCAAGAAAGAAATGCAACGGACCCAAGTCAATGATTTTAAATCTATCCTTCAATTTATCTTTCCAACTAAGAATATACTCAACTATTTCTAGTAATAAGTCGTCAACATATAATACCATCAAAATAATCTTATCATTTTAATTATGCACATAAACATTGTGATGTGACCCACAATGTTTGAAACCAAGTCGAAGAAATAATTGGTCATTCTTCTCATACCATGCTCAAGGCCCCTATTTCAAACCATAGAAAGACCCATTTATTGTACATAATAGGTTGACATTCTGCACAAACCCAAGTGATTTCTCCATACAAATCTCCTCATTAATATCCCCATATAATAATGTGCTCTTCACATCCATCCAACGTACCTCCCAACCAAAATTAGCAGAAAGAGAAATAACCACTCAGATATAATTCTTCTTGGTTGTAGGAACAAAGGTATCCATGTAGTTGATGCCTTCATTTTGAGTGAACCCCTTGATTAATAGAGTACCCTTATGTCTCTCAACAATACCATCTGAAGTGAATTTGTTCTTATAAACCCATTTTTATTTCACTACATTCTTTCCTTGTAGTTAGGAAACAAATTCCGAAGTATGGTTGTACAACGATGAATTGTATTATTCAATCCTTGAATTCTCCCATTTTGGCCTATATTGTGCATCTACATGTCTTAGGATCACATGCCTATAACATACATGCCATTAGTGAAACATTTCCCTAATGTTTTCCACCTCGAGTTTTCCTTGAATTAGGGGAATCAGTTGGATCAACACCAACACCTTCAATCATTTTAGTTACCTACTTAGGATAACAAATATCCCTTGTAGAAGGTGTCTCTACAAAATATCCATCATGAATAGACTTGACCATATTGTGAGTGGATTCAACATAAAAAATTCAACTTGTATTCAATATCAACAATATAAATCTAACTAGAGATCGGTGCAAATACCCTAGTCGATTCATAATGTAGATTAGTTAGTCTAGGGTTTAGAATAGTTGGTCCAAAATTAAGGCTAGTCAATTAAGAATTTTGTAATTTTTTGACTAAATCATTCCCTGAAACTCTAGAAGAGGATGTTAGTGAAGAAATTTCGAGAATATGCATTTTATTGCAAATTCAAAAATTTCACCTCATAAGGATGTTTTCCCAATCTAGTACCTATGAACATCAACCTCATAGATGATTTGAAATATTAATTTACAGTAGCAAACAACAAACAATACTTCATCTCACTTCAAGCCCAACACACTAGTTATTCCAAGAGAAAATACACCAAACATATGCCAACAAGTTTTGGCCCTTAGGGTACACTTTTCCAAGCTTAAACCATATCTGGAATCACTTTAATTGCTGCATATTTACTGTACTAAATTCAATATTTACCTTGGTTTTCCTCAAATCAAGGGCATCACCTGGATCAACACCAACATCTTATCGTTTTAGTTACCTACTTGGGATAACAAATATCCCTTATAGAAGGTGTCTCTGTAACATATCAATCATGAATAGTCTTGGCCATGTCGTGAGGGGATTTATCATTAAAAATTCAACTTGCTGATTTCAATAGTAGAAATATGACTAGAGATTAGTGAAAATAGCCAGTCGATTCATAATATAGACCAGTTGGTCTAGTGTTTAGACTAGTCAACCCAAAGTTAAGGCTATTTGATTCAAAAGTTTGTAAATTTTTGATAGAATAAGTTGTTGAAACGCCAGAAAAAATGTTAGTGTAGAAATTATGAGAATTTATAGTTTATTGCAAATTCCAAAATTTCACCTCACAAGGATATCTCCCGATCTAGTCCCTATGAACTTTAACCTAAAGGATGATTTGAAATGTTAATTTATAACAAAATACAAAGGACAATATTTCATTGTTGGACATGGTGTTATGTTGTCATTGATGTCAACAAGGGTTAATATGGGTTTATCACCCAAACAAGTACCCTGCTATACCGGTTGCAAGATATCTTTGCAAGAGCATTAACTATGATGGAGAAAATGGAGTAATGAGAACACTGAGAAGATGGTTTTTTGATTCTGAGACATACGAGGTTGAAGTTGTCCCACAGAAGTAAAAAAAAAAATATCAAAATCTAGTGCTCAAATGAAATACAATAACTATCTTGACTGTTAAGAATATCATCCAAGATTCTTGAACTTTTTTCAAATCTTGATTGGTTGTTTTCTCTCTCAAGTTCTCTTTTTAGAAAAATAATTTCCGCCTCTAGCTTTTCACAATCTTGTTGCTTTTCATTGATTTGTTAACTTATGACCTCTTCAATTCTTTTGGCTTCTTGGAGTTCAGTCTTCAAGTCAATAATGATTTGTTCTGATTCCTTGATGGTTTTTGAAACTTCCTTTTCTCTTGATATTTGTTTTCCTTCATATTCCAATAGTTTTTCTTTCAATGATTTTCTCTTCCTTCTATATTTTCTTAGTTCTTCAAGAGAATTAATAAGTTCTCCTTCAAGGTCTACTTCTTCTTCAACTTCAGAGTTTTATTCATTATCATCAACAACTTTATTTTGAGATTCCATGCCCATAAATAATAGTTCTGTCTTGTCATCTTCACTCATGTTAGATGAACTACTGTCTTCTTTGAAGTATACATTTTTCTTTTTCTTGTAGAATTTATTCTTGTTTCTAGTTTTTCTCTTTGTATATTCTTTATGATTTTGAGTTTCTTCATCATCACTCTCTTCCTGATTTGGATAAGGACATTTGGAGGAAAAATGTCCAACTTTTCTAGAGTTAAAACATTATAAGGGTAACTTCCATTTGTATTTCCCAGACCCTTTCTTGAGTTTCCTTATAAAGTTAACCTCTTCTTCATCTGATATGTATGAGTGATTTTCATTTGGCAAATGCTCATGGTTCTTTGTTTCTTTTGATGCTTTGAAAGATGCTTCCCTTTTTGATGACTTTTCTTGCCCGATTCTCATCTCATAGGCTATAAGAATCCCACAAAGTTCATCCATTATAACTTTTCCAAGGTCTTATCGATCTTACAAGGTAGATACCTTGGCATCATATCTCATTGGTAATGATCTCAACACCTTTTGGACAACAATTTTGTCTTTTATCTCTTCTCCCAATGCCCTGATTGAATTGATTATTTCATCCACTCTTTGAAAATATTCTACAATGTTTTCTTCCACTTTCAACTTCAGACTCTCAAACTTCCCTCTGTATGTTTGAATTTTTCTTGCTTAACTTTTTCATCTCCTTCATAGATGACTTTAAGTTTGTCTTGAATTTCTTTTGCCGATTTACAATGCATCACTTTTACAAATATGGGGTTTGATAATCCACCCAGAATTGCATTAACAACCCTTGAATTGTCATCACAGAGTTTCTTTGTATAAACATCTGAAGGTGCATCAGTTGGTGCAATGTAACCATTTACCACAAATAACCAAACATCACATCCAAGAGCCATCAGATAACTTTTCATTCTTATACTCCAAAATTCATAATCATTTCCTTTGAACAAAGGTATTTTGTTGGAGGACATTCCTTCTTGTTGATCCATTGGATTTCTCAGAATCTACCTTCAAGTGGTTAGACTGTGGTGCAAGAATCTACTTTGATACCAATAGTTGGAATGTTTTTCAATACTGAGAGGGGGGGGGTGAATCAATATTGCTTTTTTTTTTTTCTCAAATTAAATTAATTATTTATTAATTTATAACAATCTATCGACAAGAATGTACACAATTCTGAATTTTAAATGTAACAATCATAAAAATTATATTTCATTTACAAGTTACAGTTTTGTAAGAGACACCAATCTATATTCTTTTGAGCACCAACTCAAGGAGACACCAATCCCCTGTTTTCCAAGCACCAACTTGAGGAAGAACCAAATCCTTGTAGATCAAAATCCAACCTGTAGAGGACTCCAATCCTCTTGTTTTCAAGCACCAACTTGAGGAAACACCAACTCCCTGTTTCAGGCTTCAACCTGTAGAGGACTTGAATCCTCCCTTGCTCCTCCCTTCCACCCTCCATGCAAATGTTTCAAGTTCTTCCTTGGACTCTGTCTGTGTTTTGATCTTTTGAATTAGACCACAGAGACATATTGCAGTCATCATATCTTTCTGTTTAAATAATCTTCCAATAGGTGTATGATATTTGAATCATTGTGTCTCTTTGAAAAAGAGCACTAATTCACTATGCCTCTTCATAAATTTAATATTATTATTTGGGGACAAATTACTTTTATTATTTTACGAAAGCCTGTTTAATTACAATTTTGAACCCTTCTTTGCCTTATCTTTTTAGGTCTCTTATTCTTTGATAGATCGACTCCTTTTATTTCAATCTCACACTTCACTGTATTCTCAGTTCTTTAATAGACAAATTTCAAACTTTTTAATGCTCACTGGTACATTTCCTGTGCTGTTCAGATGGATGGATGCTAATCTCGTGGCCCATTTTTCATAGAACCAAACGTTGTGACCAACATCTAAACAAAGAATTCGTAAGGCATGTTTTATGATTTTAGCCCGTAGACACCTTTTCTATTTACTAGGTGACCCTACCCTATATCCAGGTGCTATCCAACATTTTAACCCTTCGCTGCCTCATGTTTTCCATATAACCCTAGTTTGTGACTGAGAGAAACCACAAATAAGGCTTATCTTGGCGTTAATTAGATCGAAGGTTCGGATTTAATTAGACATTGAGTGGATGGTTCATAGACTCATGCTTATCTTGGCGTTAATTTAGATCAACGGTTCATATTTAATTAGACATTGAGTGGATGGTTCACAGACTCGCATATTCAGGCTTATCTTGGTGTTAATTTAGATCGATGGTCAGAATATGATCAAGTATTTAGTGGATGATCCACAAGCTTTCCTGAGCACTTTAGATAGATCCACGGTTTGGATTTAATCAATCATTGAGTGGATGGTCCTCATTGATTTTAAACATGGAATTTACTTAGAATTATTTTATGTGGTGGGTTCGCGGACTCACAGACTCACATGTCTTCTCAGGTGTCATTAAAATGCACGCCCAACTTCCGTTACCTCCAAAATGAACCTATACTTAGAATTTTTTTAAGTGATTCTTCTTGGGTTCGTGGACTCGTGGACTTGCAGACTCATATGTCTTCTAGGATGTCATCAAAATGCACACCCAACTTCTGTTACCTCCATAATGAACGATACTTAGAAATTTTTAAGTGATTCTTTATATGAGTCTTAGAATATGATACTTAGCCATTATTTGGGGTGCACAATGAACTCACAGAAAAATATCCGAGCCGTCATATCTTGGTTTAATTTTGATCCAACGATCGTGGATTAATAAACCTCGTTCTTTGCCATTCATTGTCGATTCCTTCATCTGATTGTGCTCTTATTTTGATCCAACGATCAACATTGTTCTTCATTCTTGATTGTCGATTCCTACAACTTTCACACTTATAATGATCAAAGCATTGATCATTATAATAAAAAAATAATTTCTAATCTCAGGTAGATTTGGAACATGTTCCTTTTGATCTTTGTTCATATATAGTTACTGTATTTTATTTGAGCACCAAATTTTGATCTTTTTTTTTTTTTTTTAATTTCTATGGGACAACTTTAGCCTTGTATGTCTTAGAATAAAAAAACCATCTTCTCAGTCTTCTCATTACTCCGTCTGCTTCATCAGAGTTAATGCTCTTGCAAGATCATCAAGAAATAAGACATGACTGGGTTGTGATCAAAAGAAGTCTAACAAGGGATCTAACTCTACATCTTAGGAAACTGACAAATATCCAAAAAGTTATGCAGTTTTTCTTCATAGCTCTTTCAAAAAGGAAGAAATCAAGATACAGACTAATTCTAATAAACATAAATATGCTCTCCCTTTAGAAGAAAATAAATATAGAAGGAATACAACTACAAGATGAACTTCCCCAAAAAGGTATCAATATATCTTTCTTGGCTATTTTTTCTCTTGCAATAATTTTGGGCAGAAAGCATTACATTGTAGAGCTTATGGAAAATACAATCATAAAAATGTTCAAAGATATGGTTATAAGAAAAACAAGAATAATAATAATGAAGAGAATATAAACTATAATTCATTCTCTCCACTACAAGATTACAATGTTGAATGCCACAAATGCAACAATTATGGTCACAAATATAATGATTGTAGACTACCAAAGATTCCCATAAAAACTTCCAAAATTCAAGAAGAAAAGTATAAGAAGTCATGGAAAGAAAAACAAATGGAAGAAAAAGAAAAAGAGTGTAATGTAGCCTTATATGCTAAAGATAAAAGGAGTCAATGGTATGTTGACAATGGGTGTTCAAAGCATATGACTGGAGATCAAGAAAAATTCCTCATTTTGAAAAGGAAAGAAAAAAGACGCGTTACATTTGGAGATAATGTCTCTGCGAAGATACTTGGAAAGGGCACAATCAATCTAGGAAATAATAAATCTAAAGTAGAAAATGTTCTATTAGTTGAAAATTTGAAGCCTAATCTCCTGAGTGTGAGCCAAACATGTGATCAAGGACACATATTCATATTTGACTCTAAAAAATGTGAAATTAGAAAAAAAGACTCAAGAAAACCAATGGTTGTTGCACCAAGGACACATATTCATATTTGACTCTAAAAAATGTGAAATTAGAAAAGAAGACTCAGGAAAACCAGTGGTTGTTGCACCAAGGACACCAAGAAATGTTTATATCTTAAACATTGAAGAAGAATAAAAATGTTGCATGAGCCAAATAGATGAAAGTTGGCTATGGAACAAAATAATGGGACATATAGGTTTTGATAATTTGATAAAAATGAATAAAAAGGATGTTGTGAGAGACATGCCAAGGATTATTAAACCTTCAAACTTTGTTTGTAGGCACTGCCAACATGGAAAGAAGACAAGAGTAAGATTCAAGACAAAAGAATACTCTACACAAAACCATTAGTACTTGTTCACATTGACCTTTGTGGACCAACAAAAATTAAAAGCATGCAAGGTGAACACTAAATTTTATTCATTGATGACTATACAAGGATGACTTGGGTATCCTTTCTTAAAGATAAATAAGAAGCATTTAGAAAATTCAAAGCCTTCAAAGCACATGTTGAAAATGAGACTAATCTCAAAATCAAGTGCCTAAGATCATACAATGGAGGGGAATTTACCTCAGATGAGTTGAATGAGTTTTGTGAAAATCATGGAATTAAAATATACTTTTCAAATCCAAGAGCTCCTCAACAAAATGGTGATGCTGAAAGAAAAAAAATAGAACTGTCCAAGAAGCAGCCAGAACTATGTTAAATGAAGCCAAGCTCCTATATATCTATTGGAGATAAACAATATATACAACAATATATATACTTAATAGAGCACAACTTAGAGTTAACCATGACAAGACACCATATGAGTTGTGGTTTGGAAGACCAACATCAGTAAAACATTTCAAAGTCTTTGGGAAAAAATGCTATATAAAAAGAGATGATGATAATCTAGGAAAAATTGAATCCAAATCAGATGAAGGCATATTTCTTGGTTACTCATCCAATAAAAAGGCCTACAGATGCTACAATATGAGATTGCACAAAATTGTGGAAAGTGAAAATGTAAAGGTGGATGATCTAACATAAAGAAGAATCAAATCTCAAGAAAATTCACAAGTTGATGAAAGAATAAGAGATGATGATGATGATGATGAAGAAACTGAAGAAATACAAGAAGAAGAATCACAAAGTGAAGAAGAAAACGAAGAAGTAGCATCACTAAGAAAAGAGTCAAAAGCACCATAACGAAGAGTACAGAGAGATCATCCTGAAAGTCAAATCATAGGCAACAAAGTGATGGAGTTGAAACAAGAAGAAGGCTAGCATATGAATCAGAACAAGCATTACTTTCCCTAATAGAACCCAAAACATTTGCAGAATCCAAAAAATATGAAGATTGCATTAAAGCCATGAATGAAGAGCTTGATCAAATAGAGAAGAATCAAACATGGGAACTTGTCCCAAGACCAAAAGACAAAAATGTGGTAAGGACCAAGTGGAATTTTAAAAATAGAGTTAATGAAGAGGGTCAGATAATAAGGAATACATAAAGATTAGTGTGTGAATTGTTGACGATTAAAAATCGCAAGGAAGTTTTTGCCTGCAAAGTGTTGCTAAAGCCTATTATTATAAAATCTAAATAATACTAGTAGGTGGCACTCCCTTGTAGATTGGAGATCAGGTCCGATGCTTATTTGATGTTGTGTCACTGTTTGACACTGCTTACATGGTGATATAATCTGTTTTATTGGTGATGAATAAGGCATGTTCTGTAGTTTTCATGCTACTCTAGGTTCAATTTTTATTTCACAACGACCCATGTTATCCTTGTTATCACTGCTATCTATTGATGGATCTATTACTAGGAGACCTGCACAATAAACATTTTAGCAATAACATACACAAGCAATTGGAAAGAGGAAAAAGGAAATATAAAAGAGAAAGAAAGAAACTAAAACCTTTCTATATACTATACTACATGCATCGATTTTTAATGAGTTGTTGTTATCCTAGCTATTAAGTTACTAACTATGCGATTTTTTTTTGAGTTATATAGTTGATATGCATGGTGATTATGTTATGGCATAAGTTGATGTGGATCACGCTATTGGTGATGATTCGATACATGGTTTCTTGGATTATGTAGTTGATATGTAATATGGTCAAGTTGGAAATGGAAGGTATGATGTGGGTGGCACATTTGACAAGTAATAGATGCAGATTCCAATGCATGGTTTAAATGAATGGTTGATGGTTAATGGCTAGCGTGTACTAATGAATTAATTGACTGTGGGTGGAGGCGACGTGCATTTACTGCACGTCACCCTTACTCCTTCCGTTGGCCGCCACCCTAGTCGGGATATTGTTCAACTTTGTTGTTGTGGTTATGCTTCGATTTCTTAACACAGAGGAACCACTCGGCCAACTCGAGTTTTAAGGTGTTTGATCGCGGGTATGTATTTTTTTTTCCCATCCATGAGTCTTCTCTGGTTATGAAATAGATACTGGTTCAGGTGTATTGGTTTGTGCTTTCCTTAAGTATTTCAACTGTGTAAAATTGTTATTTTGAAATGGAGTGTTGATGTTTTTCTCTGCACTAATGTCTGGAGTCACAACGTTATTGGTCATCCTAAGTATTAACATCCATAAGGGCTCTCTGTCTTCCTTGCTGGTTTGGTTGGAAGGTTTAGTTTAGTTTTGGGTGGCTGGATGTCCTCACAGTTTCGTATTGTTTTATTCAGTCTTTGGCTTTTTATGGGGTTTAATGGTTGGAAGCACTCTGCATCACTGCATTTTGTTCACTTGGGAATTGGGTTGTTGTCACCTTTAATGGTCGTGCAGTGGGTTATATTGCTCTTTCTCGACCATGTTTGCACATCAACGTTGTGGTTGTTTGACTAGAGAGACATGAGGGTTATACCTTGCGTGTGTTAAGTATCATTACCAGGCCGAATTGGAGCTTCACTCCTCTGTTATAGCCTCTTCCGTCACAGGTTTTTGTCACCCTGTCCATAGAGTAAGTTGTGGTGTTCTCTGTGTATATACCATTGGTCTCAGAGGTTTTCACCATAGAGAAGAGTCGGCTCTGGTCTCCCTGTGTTGGCCATATAGCAAATCCTTAACTCCTCCAGTCTGAGGGTTGATAGAGAAGACCGTCAGGGTGTTAATATTATGGTAGCTTCGGGAGGTATGAACCTCTATTGTGACCTATGACGAGACTAGAATCCTCCGGAAGGAAGCAAAGAATTGAAGGAAACCCTAGAAAAGTTGTTGGCTGAACAAATATATTTAAATTGAATTTATTGATGCCCAGAAGGAGAAGTCAGCCCCAGTTAGCCTGACCAATCCACTGTAAATACAGGGCCCCAGTTTCATTATTTCACATCTCAGCAGTTGCAGTGAGAGCTAAATCTGCGCAGGCAGTTGCATGCAACAACAGTTTTGTGCGCAAGTTTTCTGGGAGAGATGGAAAGTGGTGCGCTAGCTTCTGGGTGGGATCATCTGTTCA
>ML788633.1:154095-167565 GCA_009831015.1 Picea engelmannii
ACTATCAAACTTCAGTTTCTCCATTCTGACACATATCGTTTGGGATAAAGCATCCCAAGGTCTTGTGAGACCATTTAGGGCCGTAATTATGAGTTCATCTTTGTCTATGGTATCTCCAATAGCTTCTAGCTGTTCTTTGAATTATGAGATTGTGGAGAATTATTCCTAAATCATTTCTCCTTTTTGCATCCTTGTATTCTTTAGTTGAATTCTTAGATTCATCTTTCGGTTTATGTTCTTTCCTTCATATAGTCTGGTCAAGGCATCAAAAATTTATTTTTGGGTCTTCTTAGATGACACATAAGGAATCAGGTGGTCTTTGATTGAATCTACAATGATTCTTTTGTCCCTGATTGTGTCCTTTTGATGCTTTGCCTTTTCTGCTGCATCGACGGGTTTCAATACTTCTTCTTTGATGAATCTTGCTAAATCATTCTCTTCAAGAATGAGGCCAATCCTATACTTCTAGGCACATAATTTTTCCACTCCTTCTAACTTGTCAACAAGCTTAACGCTCGCAGACATCTTTACCTAGAGCTAAGAAAATGACCGAAAAATGAAAGTGCTCAAAATAAAAAACTGAACTTACCAGGAGGTGCGCTTGGCTGAGGCGAGTAGCCTGGTGTGTTTGGATCTGAAAAAATCCAACTTTTGCTCCTCCAAATTTGATCTGTGGATTTCTGGACTGGTGCTTCTGGTACCTCTGGTACTCTGGTACTTCTGGTACTTCTGGTACACTGGTTTTCTGGTACTTCTGGTACTTTTTGAAACTAGGGTTTCACTTTCTGGGAGATCCAGCCACTAAAAAGGTGCGATGAGAGTGCCAAACTGATCCTTAGGGGAGTGCACACTTTTCTAGATGGTTTTGGGGCTGAAAAGCTTCACCATCAAAAATCCCTAATTTTCATGTATGACAACAGTGACGTTTTTCACTTGTGAAAGATGCTTCCTTCAGCTTGGCTCTGATACCATGTTAATGTTTAAGTAATTATTATAGATGTTTTCATTTCATTAGATAACAATAACATAATCCAAGATCACTGAGAAATACACAATCACAAGAGACACACCATTTATCCTGGGAAACCCTCTAGGGGAAGAAAACCCAACAAAACTTCCTTAATATAGATAGCCAATACAATTGCAAGAGATCTCTTAAAGTAATACAAAAAGTCCTCTCCCAGATATGCGCCACCCTCTCTCTCCTTCTTCTCCAACAATAGATCTGAGGTTGTCTCTCAAAATGAGCAAGTGAGTTGTGTATGTAAGATAGGTGATGGCCTCTTTATTTATACAGGTCTGGCACCTGTGAAGTGTCTCTTCATTGGCAGGGCTGACTTCTCAAACTGGGTGGGTAAACCCACCTTTATTATATTTCTTGGTCTCTTTAATATCTGCTGGGGCCAACTTCTTATTCTGCCTATTATAATTTTCTTTTGACCAATCCACAAAAGGGGATTTGGACCTATTACAATAACTGACATGATCAATCCACAATGGGGATTGATCCTATGAATAATATTTCAATAATAATAAGAATACACTTTGCAGTTACATTATTTCAACACCATCAAGTCCTTCAACTTGCATTTCAACAAGTTATACAATCAAATCCCCAAACTGATCCGTCCTTATAACCAAGCTGCTTTCATGCATTACTAAAATGCATTGCCTTCCCCCTACCGTCATAGGCTTGAGGAAACATCTATTGAAAATCTTGTCTCCCCTCTCCATACTCGCTCAAAGTATGATGAACAAATTGAAATAATAAGTCTTCCCCAGGGAGAATCGGTTAGACAGATAGACAGACATCTCCTCCCTTTTACAGCTAGTGAAATACATGAACAATCGTGTGATAGCGTATGAGCAGAAAGGAACTGTCTCCCCCCTCACCCCTGGAGCTTCATCTTCTTCTGCACCCCCCTTTAGAAATCCGGTTGAAAATAATTTTCAGCCTAAGGTTATGTTGCATCGGAGTTGGTGTAACTTTTGCGAGGAACACCACGAAGAAACCACATGTGAGGTAAAGAAGAGTGCCAGAGATAAGATCTTTGGTAAAATACCAGAAGCTACCATTGCTGTCCTATATTTTGCAGAGCCAGAGGATGTCATGGTCATAAATACTAGGAACAAAGCCTATTCTCCCAAGGGAAAATTTGATCCTCCCTGCAGTTCTTCTGGCCCAAGCTCATCCTCAACCGCTGCTACTCTCGAGGCTCCTAAGGTTCTTGAGAATCAAGGAATCACTCCTCCTCTCCCATATTCCAAATGAAATATCTTGAATCAGTTGGCCAACATCAAAGAAGATGAAACCCTTCTAGACATGGTTTCCATCCCTGAACAACATATGCATCTGAAACAATTCATGGAAGGAAAGGCTTCCGTTGTAGCCAATCTTTTCGAAGAGGTAAATGAAGGTGATTCTTCTGCAAATAAAGTAGGTGTACATAAATTTAGATACCCTGTAAAAAATCCCTCTTTTTATATTTCTGTAAAGATTATGGATACAATTTCCCTTTGTTTCCTCATTGATGGTGGTTCAGGCCCAAGTGCGATGTCGAAGATTATTATGGAAGATCTAGGCTTTTCTTGTACAAATGAAAATGCCAAAAGCATGCTCTCCTATAATAGTCTACAAAAAACAACCATAGGTGAGATTAAGGACGTAACCTTGGTTTTATGTAGTCATCCTGAGATAAGGACAACCCTCAACATCCAGGTAATCGATATGCCTGTAAGAAATTACTCCATAATCTTGGGAAGAGATTGGAAAACATTAACAACTGGATACCTCTCACTTGGCAGGACACATTTGTCCATTCCTCGAAATGGTAAGAAGATTATAGTCCTTAGAGAGGGAATAATTTCACCCTACATAGAGAGTGTTCCACAATCTATCATAAAATATATCGAAGATGACTTAGGAGTGTACTCCATCTTTGCTGAAGAGGAGAATATTCCTTTGGAAAGAATCGATTTAGATGATGATATGTTGCATATTCACTTTGATGGTTCACGCTATGATGGTGGTAATAGGGCTGGCATTATCTTGGTTTCCCCTGTAGGAAGAATTCGCAATCTATCTTACAGGTTAGAGTTTGCTTGTACTAACAATGCCACTAAGTTCGAAGCTTAATTATTAGGAATTGAAAACACCCTTAATCTTGGTTGTGGTCACCTTTCAGTTTTCGGAGATTCGGAGCTTGTTTTGAACTCGATACGAAAAATGTGCGCTCCTAGCAACAAGCTAATGGAACTATACTCCCAAATTATTTGGGTGCTTATCTCAAACCTTTTATCCTTCAACATCACTCATGTTAAGAGGGATTTGAATTCAATGGATGGTCGGTTAGCTATCTTTGCATCTTCTCCTAAACAATAACTTTTACCTCACATGCCTGACTGTTCTTTTCAATCTCTATATCGTCCATATATCCCTGACAATGTAGAATCTTGGCCAACCCTCCCTAACAATGAGAGAAATTGTGCTTTCATTCAAGATGAACCTTTTAAGCCTGAGGAGATTATATCCATAGAAAACAATAAAATTCCTAAGGGCTTGACTCCTCCTGAGAGTTCATTTTCATCGATCGATGTAGGCAATAAAGAAAAACAGAAAGAAGGTGGTTGAAACCATCTCCCTGAACATTAGGACACCTAAATCTTCAACGAATGTTAAAATAAATGTCCAATGTTCTGACAAAGAAGAGATGAGGTCTGTCGGGCTACTCGATGGATATCAAAAGGTTTTTTCTTGGTCTTATGAGTATCTTCATGGTTTTGATCCTTGTCTTGTTCAACATACTATGAAACCATCTAGGAAAAAACAAGGACTTGTTAACTCTACACTGAAAACACCCTTTCAAAAGGAGTTGGAGAATTTCTTAAAGGATAGGATTGTTTTTTCAGTCCACTCTAAATGGGTTTCCAATTGGGTACCTGCTTCGACCACAAATCATATTAGAACTTGCATTCATCTTTTCACTTCCAGTCAGGCTATTATGAGAAATCCTTCTCCCCCCCTCAATATAGGAATAATTTTGCAACAGGTTGTAGAGTTACAGTTGAAGCCCTTACTTGACGAAATTCTGAGTTACAACAAAATCAAGGTAAAAGGGGAAAATGTTTACAAAACCACTTTTATTACTAATGGCGATACTATGTCTTACAATTGCCTTGTTTCTGGCTTACTTGATGTAATTACCGCTTTTATAAGGCCTATACACACAACCTTCGATGAATTGGTTAGCCTCCATATCTATCTTGATGATTTAATCATGTGCGTTAAGGGGCTGATAATTACATCAGAATTCCAAGTGTTGGGTCCTTTCCCAATTTATTTTGTCTTGGACACTAACTCTTATAGTTTGAAGGATTTACATAAGCAATTGTTTTCCTACAACACTAACAATCCTCGCTTGAAATATTGCGAGGGACCAACATGAAAAGTTCTAATGCTGATTTGATTTTCTGTATATTAGTATCTCAACTCTGCTTTCATTTCTGCACTATTTTCTTTTCTGCTTTACAATAGTTTAATTTCTGCCTTCTGTTTCAAATATTTTCTTGCTGCTTATTTATTTTTATCATTTATTGTTACTGTTTTAATTTCTGCATTTTTACTTTTGTCATGATTTTGTTTCCTATCATCTTTTAGTTAATTTTGTCAAGATAGGATGTTGGATCCATTCTTCCACAGTGACACTCCTGCAAAGAATTGTTAGTCAATAACAATCAAGATTACACAACTATTATGAAGTCTCCTCTGAAGGACCCTTGAAATTGTTATAGATTTCCACTGCTGTCTAGTAAATAATTGGTTATCTCCCACTTCTTCTTGCCAATTTTTTATCCATTGATATTTTAAGAGCAAGTCTAATTTTTTTTTTCCTTATAGTGAGAGAAGATCCCAGTTGAATGATTATGCATACAGTGGAAAAAACCCTTCATACTTAACACTTTTCATGAATTATTCCCAAATTCCTGATCATCTTTCCATTAAATCCGCTCACTTCCCCATGTTGCATAATCTTCCTGGTTATATCTTCTTGGCCCGTTGTTCTTGGTCTACGAAACCAAGAGTTCTGAGTTCTAAATTTGTTGAAAACAAATTTCCCTATGGAGTTGCCAGTTTGTTGACGATTAAAAATTGCAACGATTTTTTTTCCTACAAAGTGTTGCTAAAGCCTATTATTATAAAAGATAAATAATACTAGTAGGTGGGACCCCTTTGTAGATTGGAGATCAGGTCTGGTGCTTATTTGATGTTGTGCCACTGTTCGACACTTCTTACATGATGATATAATCTGTTTTATTGGCGATGGATAAGGCATGTTCTGTGGTTTTCATGCTGCTCTAGGTTCAATTTTTATTTCACAATGGCCTATGTTATCCTTGTTATCACTGCTATCTGTTGTTGGATCTATTACTAGGAGACCTGCACAATAAACAGGTTAGCAATAACATACACAAGCAATTGGAAAAAGGCAAAAGGCAATATAAAAGCGAAAGGAAGAAACTAAAACCTTGCTATATACTATACTACATGCATCAATTTTTAATGAGTTGTTGTTATCTTAGCTATTAAGTTAATAGCTATGCGATTTATTTTGATTTATATAGTTGATATGCATGGTGATTATGTTATGGGATAATTTTATGTGGATCGCACTATTGGTAATGATTTGATACATGATTTATTGCATCATGTAGTTGATATGTAATATGGTTAAGTTGGAAATGGAAGGTATGATGTGTGTGGTGCATTGGACAAGTAATAGATGCAGATTCCAATGCATGGTCTAAATGAATGGTTGATGGTTAATGGCTGGCGTGTACTAATGAATTAATTGACTATGGGCGGAGGCAACGTGCATTTACTGCATGTCACCCTTACTCCTTTCGTTGGCCTCCACCCTAGTCGGGCTATTGTTCAACCTTGTTGTTGTGGTTATGCTCCGATTTATTAGCATAGAGGAACCACTCGACCAACTCGAGTTTTAAGGTGTTTGATCGCAGGTATGTATTTTTTCTTCCCATACATGAGTCTTCTTTGGCCATGAGATGGATACTAGCTAAGGTGTATTGGTTTGTGCTTTCCTTAAGTATTTCAACTGTGTAAAATTGTGATTTTAAAATGGAGCGTTGATGGTTTTCTCTGCACTAATGTTTGGAGTCACAATGTTATTGGTCATCCTAAGTATTAACAACCATAAGGGATCTTTGTTTTCCTTGTTGGTTTGGTTGGAGGGTTTTGTTTAGTTTTGGGTGGATGGATGTCCTCATGCTTTCATATCATTTTATCCAGTATTTTTATGGGGTTTAATGGTTGGAAGTACTCTGTGTCACTACGTTTAGTTCACTTGGGCATTGGGTTGTTGTCAACTTTAATGGTGGCACAATGGTTTATATTTCTCTTTCTTGACCTTGTTTGCACCTCAGTTTTGTGGTTGTTTGACTAGAGAGCCATGAGGGTTATACCCTGTGTGTGTTAAGTATCATTACCAGGCCGAATTGGAGCCTCACTCCTCTGTTATAGCCTCTCCTATCACATGTTTTCGTTACCATGCCACAAAGTAAATTGTGGTGTTCTCTGTGTATATACCATTCGTCTCAGAGGTTTTCACCATAGATAAAAGTTGGCTCTGGTCTCCTTGTGTTGGCCATAGATCAAACCCTTAACTCCTCCAGTCTGAGGGTTGATAGGGAAGACTATCGGGGCCTATCAGGTTTACTATTGGTTATTGTTGATTGGTATGTGTTGTTGACCGAATTGAGTATAGAATTGCCAAATTGGTTATGTGACAATCATGTTGGTTTTGGTATCTAGTCATTGTCTGTGTTATTACATTGGATAAACCTTGCATTGTTAATTGAATAGTTCAAAATACACAGTCGCTCTCCTTGTGTTTGATAACCCAGTATTGTTTTAATTGAGAAAGTCACAGCCTCGCTTCATGTCGATGTGTGGGTATGTGTGGTTGCCACAACATGTAGGTCAGTTGTTGATTGTTACGACAATCCAAGTATAGGATCAACATTGAATTGGTTGATTGGTTAATACATAGTTACTGTCTTTTTTCACTAAAGATTATTTGGATGTTATCTCAACATTGGTTACAATTGTTTAATGATGTTTGCGCATAATGCATTTGTATGTGTGGTGTTCCTATGCCACGAATAAATGGTCACTGTAACTGTGAGATTTTTTTGGGCCAAATGGTAATTACAACCGGGATGACTATAGAAAATACATTCACTGTATGTGTTATGGTTATTCGATTGCTTCATTAGGGATGAGCCCGAGTTTTACACAACATGGTTGATTGCAGTTTGATTAATTTGAAGCAATACTGTATTAGATTGATAGCTCGACATGTTTGGTTGAGTTAATAATGTGACTGCGTGTTTAGAATTGTGAAATGGGAATGTTGAATCGTGGTGTTTTGGGTGGCTGTTCACTATGTATGATATGGATATTTTGGGTTGCGCACTTAGAGATAGTCGCAGAGTTTTAAACATGGCCTTGTTGTAGTTTGATTATTTGTTTTATGAAGTTAGGCATGCTATTGCTTCCTCGTTGTGTTGGATGGATATCCCAACATTTTGATTATTTAAAGTCGCATTGAATTGATCTTGTACATTCACAGATTTTCACTTGTGTTGATTGAATTATTTTGGGTTTTCTACAACATAGCATGAGTTGGAATGGTGGCTGTTGTCTGTTTGTTTAAATGATGAGTCAGGGTTTTACAATTTAAGTCTAGATGATTGTGTTGGCTATCCACTATGTATGTTTAAAGAATATCATACATTTTAAATGACATGCCCGATTGCAGTGACAATACAACTTCATTAGAAATTTTGAAACACGACTTTTGAGTGTATTTGATGATTGAAGTAATGTGTGGGCAGTGGTTGATTTTGATGATTAACAGAGTGGAAATGGTTACTATTATACATTTGAGAATTGTTATAAGATGTTAATTGGATAAATAAGAGGAACATAACTCCCTTACAGATTGTTGTGGAATGCATACTATCTTGTTGATGGCACTATGTTAGATATTTGACTATGAACAATGATCTGGTTAATACAAAGTGATTGTTACTGGGGAACAATGATCATTTGGTTGGTGTATCTCCTTTTAACAAAATGATTAAATGGATTACTTGATTAATTTTATGAACAATACCTTCTCTCATTCCCCACCATTATTTCTCTTTTTGCTAATTACAACCGCATCGCCTTCCCACATTCATTTTTCACTCTCTGTTCTAAAATTGATTACAGTCAAGAAAAATTCTGTGTTGAAGCAGTTGGCAGTAGTAATGTATTGGTTGAATAACAATGATGTTTTCTTTGGTTTGCAGTTTATTGTTGTTGTCCTTGAGAAGTAACCATCTCCCCCCCCCTAATCATATCATGTTTCGTTCAATACAAACCCCTCACATATCCCATGACCCTTTATTCACCCCCTTCTCATTGATAAACCGTAAAACAATTTGTATGGATTGGATTGCATGATTCTAATACATTGTTGAGCCAAATCTATTTCATATTTTTAAGAGTTGTCATGTATGGTTATTTAAAAGTCTATTTGTTAATTAATCATGCATGCAAGAATGGGTTTTTCCAGCTGAGGTAGCCATGGCCGAGGAAACAGAGGGAGAGGTAATTGGAACAGAGGCCCAAGAAAGAGAAGGTTCTCCATACATTTTGATGCTGACTCACAAGAGCTTGGACAACTATTTCAGGTTGGATTTTTCAATTGGATTGGGCAAGGAGTGGTCCGTCCCAGGCCTGAAAGGCCTCCTTTCAAAGTTCCACAAGCCCATGGTATCCCTGTGCTTCCTCACATCTCATTGCAACCCGAGGTTCCTGAAAATGATGGATGGCAAGAGATTGTCCACCCGAAAGTCTCCCAACATCGTGGCTAGCCTAATTTATCCATACCTGCTCCTCCGCCTATTAACCCCATTGTCCAAGCTACCCCCCACTCACCAATGCAGTCCTTTCATGCTAGCAAAAGGTTGAAAATCGAGGCTGACCATGCCCTTGACAAAGGAAAATCCACTGGTGCCCCTTCCTCACCCTCCAATGGCTCTGAGATGCATTTGAGGGACAATTGTTCCCACGTGATCAACGAAATTAGGCCTAAAGGATCAACGCAACCAAAGGAAAATTAAGGAAAATCAAAGGGTGAGAACAATAATCAAGGAAATATTGCATCTCAGAGTGGGAAATATGGATTTTGAGTTTTTATCTTATCTATTGTTGATGACAATTGACTTCAGAAATTTTTGGACAACATTTTTATTTTTGGATATATGAGTAATACTTTTTTTTGAAAATAATTTCAAATATCATGAGCTAAATTGTCAAATGTGAATATAATGATGGGAGCCACACGGAGGTGTGTTTTGATTAACTAATTAGTTATGTTATGATTTTTATGAGCTAAAGGGAGTCACAAGGGGTCCCACCTACTAGTTATTATTTATTTATAACCCTTATTATGATTATTACTTTTCCCCCTTAACTAAAACGTTTGTTGAATATTTAGGTAACTTAACTAATGAGGTGGTTCAACTAGCTCAACCAATTTTGATTTTCTTAAAGGAAAAAGGAAAGGGAGGAACACGAGGAGGATAGAAGCATAAGCATACTAAGGTTTTCTCTTTGAGTTTATGTTGAGATAGTTCAGTTTTCATTCATTCATTTATTCATCACAAGCCCGATTCTCTTTTATGATAGCAGGGTCTTATTGTAGACAACAATATTCAGTGCTGAATTACATCATTCATACACTTGTTTTTCAGAGGTGTTGATCTATCTTTGATAGTATGTGTAGACTTGTCTGTTTGTGAATTAGTTTTCATCACTGACAAAGGATATTGTGCACAGTCGAGTGGGCAGAAATCCGTGGCAAGCTGATCCAACTTTTAGAGTTCAGTTTTGGTTTTTTGTCAGAGGTCCCTTTGTATGTTCCATTGGGGATGTCTAAGTTTGACTTTGGTCCAAAATTTCTGTATGAGATTTTGTAAAGAAAATGACTCTTTGGTGAATTGGAATGAAATAAAGGATTTCTTTATGTCTCATCTGTCTTGATTATCATCTTGGTGACTTTACTTCTATCTTTACATTTATTTCAACAATTAATATGCTCAGAAAATTGCATAAAAAGTAAATTTCCAGCAAGCTTTTTATTGATAAAATACTAGCCTAAGCACTCGTAATTAAGACTTGTGAGTTAGGATGTTATTTTTGTTGGCTATAAACATAGGGTGAGATTCTTGTCTATTTTTCTTTAGCCAAGAAAAATTTGAAAATGCTTGAGTAAGATCATTTCATATCTTTTCCTCAACATTTATTTGGCGACCATACTGGGGAGATCTTCGATATCTCTCTGGTTAATGTGTATACTCGATTTTCATCCATATGTGTTTATTTTTCTAATATTGATTCTTTGACTGTTTTATTCTTAATGAATGCTCCTGTTGCAAGGAAGCCCAATATTGAGACCGGTCTTCAAGATCAGACCATCATTGCTTTGAATCTGTTTAATACCATCTTAGACACTGCCAACACCCGTGCTGAGATTAACCATTCTTGGGCAGCAATTGAACGAGATATTAGTGCTCAATAACAATTGGAAGCTAGACATAGACATGATAGAAATCAACAATGACTTTTTTGTTTCTTCAAGATTTGGCCTTTCTTCCATGTCCTTAGATTATCGTGCTTCTAGAAGAAGAAGAGGCTTGTCACCTGACTCAATCCTATTGCTGAAATAGGAAGAAGACACATTGTATTATCTGCCCAACAAAGTATTCTAAGCATAAATTTACCTGATTCATCCAGTTCACCTTTCTTTCCCTCATCTATCATCCATAGGATGGCATCTAGTGGTGGCTCTAGTGGCACTGGAAGTGCTCCATATTATCAATCTTCATCGTCATCAGTGATTGGTAGATTATATAGCCACCATATCCCTGTACCATCTAGCACAAACCCCACAAAATTCATTAAAATGTATGGACTTTTTCAGTTCGAAGAAGATGCCACAACCACACCATGACATGTGTCCTCTCCTCTTAACCTAGCACCTGCTGCTTGTCCACTTCGAAAATTTAAAGAGAACCTTCCTAGGTTTTCAGAAAATAACACTGTCTGTACAAACGAACACCTGGTGGAATTTTATAATGCTTGTAATAACATAGGGACCAATGAAAATGATACTTTCATGCGTTTATTCATAAATTCCTTGGAAGGAAAGGCTGTGGATGAATTCTTTGAACTTCCTCCTAAGATCTCGTCTACTTGGGAGGAGTTAATATATTGGTTCCAATCCACTTAATGGAAATTTAAAAGTCCAGTCGAGAAGTTAAGGGAGTATAATAACATTACCTATAAGGATGGTGAGACCATCAAGTCCTTCAACTTTTATTTCACCAAGTTATACAATCAAATCCCCAAACTCATCTGCCCTCAGAACCAAGCCTCTTTCATGCATTACTACAATGCATTACCTTCCCCCTACCGTCATAGGCTTGAGGAAAAATCCATTGAAAATATCAGCTCTGCCCTCCATACTTGCTCAGAGTATGAGGAACAACTTGAAAGAACAAGTCTTTCCCAGGGAGAATTGGTTAGACATACAGACATGTCCGCCCTTTTACAACTAGTGCAAGACATGAAAAATAATATGATAACATATGAGAGGAAATGAACTGTCTCCCCCCTCACCCCTAGAGCTTCATCTTCTTCTGCACCCCCCTTTAGAAATCCTGTTGAAAATAATTTTTAGCCTAAGGCTATCTTGCCTAGAAGTTGGTGTAACTTTTGCGAGGAACACCATGAAGAAACCACATGTGAGGTAAAGAAGAGTGCAAGAGGTAAGATCTTTGGTAAAATACCAGAAGCTACCATCACTGTCCTAGATTTTGCAGAGCCAGAGGATGTCCTGGTCATCAATACCAAGAACAAATCCTATGCTCCCAAGGGGAAATTTGATCCTCCCCATAGTTCTTCTGGACCGAGCTCATCCTCAACCGTTGCTACTCTCCAGGCTCCTAAGGTTCCTGAGAATCAAGCAATCACTCTCTCCCCTCTTACAAATACAATATCTTGAATCACCGGACAACATATTAGCAGATGCAACCCTACTAGACATGGTTACCATCCTTGAACAACAGATGCATATGAAACAATTCATGGAAGGAAAGGATTCCATTGTATCCAATGTTTTCGAAGAGGTAAACGAAGAAGATTCTTCTGTAAATAAAGTAAGTGTACATAACTTTAGATACCTTGTAAAAAATCCCCTTTTTTATATTTTTGTAAATATTATGGATAAAATTGCCCATTGTTGCCTCATTGATGGTGTTTCGGGCCCAAGTGTGATGTAGAAAATTATTATGGAAGAGCTAGGCTTGTATTGTACAAATGAAAATGCCAGATGAATTCTCTCCTATAATAGTCTACAACAAACAACCATAGGCGAGATTAAGGACGTAACCTTGGTTTTATGTGCGCATCCTGAGATAAGGACAACCCTCAAAATTCAGGTAATTGATATGCTTGTAAGCAATTACTCAATTATCTTGGGAAGAGATTGGCAGGCCTTAACATGTGGATACCTCTCACTTGACGGGACACATTTGTCTGTTCCTCAGAATGGTAAGAATATTATACTCCTTAGAGAGGGAAGAATTTCACCCTACATAGAGAGTGTTCCACAATCTAGCATAATCTATATCGAAGAGGACCTAAGAGTGTACTCCATATTTGTTGAAGAGGAGAATATTCCATCGGAAATAATCGATTTAGATGATGATATGTGGCATATTCACTTTGATGGTTCATGCTCTAATGAAGGTAATGGGGCTGGAATTATCTTGGTTTCCCCTGTAGGAAGAATTCATAATCTGTCTTACAGGTTAGAGTTTGCTTTTACTAACAATTCCACTAATTTCAAAACTTAATTATTATGAATTGAAAATGCCCTTAATATTGGTTGTGGTCAGCTTTTAGTTTTTGGAGATTCGGAGCTTGTTGTGAACTCGATACGAAATGTTTTTGGTCCTAGAAACAAGTTGATGGAACGATACTCCCAAACTATTTGGGTGCTTATCTCGAACCTTTTATCCTTCAACATAACTCATGTTAAGAGGGAGTTGAATTCAATGGCTGGTCAGTTAGCTATCTTTGCATCTTCTCCTAAAAAACAAATTTTACCTCACATGCTTGACTGTTCTTTTCAATATATATATCGTTTGTATATCCCTGACAATGTAGAATCTTGGCAGGCCCTCCCTAAAAATGAGAGAAATTGTGCTTTCATTCAAGATGAACCTTTTAAGCCCGAGGAGATTATACCCATAGAAAACAATAAAATTCCTAAGGGATTAAATCCTCTTGAGAGTTCGTTTTCATCGAGTGATGTAGGCAATAAATAAAAATAGAAA
>ML788633.1:201327-226689 GCA_009831015.1 Picea engelmannii
ATTTGAGGAAATAGTCCAAATGTTATTAGACATTAAAATTCATGATAAATGAGTTAAATGGTTAATGAAATGTTGATCCTCAATGTGGTAAAGGAAGTGTTGGGGCACTTCTAGATTACCAATAGGTTAGGTTGACATCCATAGGTGGATGGTATCCATATAAGGTATGGATTGATACGCTCAAGTAGTAGTGAGAGGGAATCTAGAAAATGATTCCCTTGATAAAAACGCCTGTTAACCTAAAATGGTTTGAGGTATGAAAAAGAAGCTTGATAAGATGTCTTGTTACCTTGGGCACTGTTGGAATTGCCCAGATAGTATTTCTGGATTGTTGAATAAATTTATAGTAGTTGATGAAAACATTCCTCGTTGGTTGTTGTCATATGGAAATGGGGACATAGTTATGATTATGTCTGTTAAACTTTCCATGTGGATATCATGTGAATGACTGCAAGCTCTCAAGAGAGAGGGGATCTCAGTGTTGAGTATCTCTATGAGACTTGTCATAAGAATGGAAGAAAGATCCTTGGAAGGAGGATATCTAAGTATGATATGTTCATGTGTATGAATGACATGGAAAAGGTGCAAGAAATGAGCTTGCATGATGAATGTTTGGCTATGTTTGTATATGCTTGAGTGCATGAATTTAATGCATTGTGAGGTTTCTTGATATGAAGACTGATATTAAGAAAAAATAGATATGAATGATATTAAATGTGAAAGTGTTGTCCCTCAACCAAGTTTTGAAGAATACATGGTCATAGTTGACCGTTTGGTACTTCGACTGCTTGTCGAAGACGAAGTGCATAGCGAAGTGGGGATCATGGGATATCACCATCTTTTGTGGAACCTTTTTGGGTTTTTTTGGGAATATTGTAACAGGAAAGGGATGTCGGCCCTTGTTTAGGCCTTTTTTATGTATAAATAGAGGTCTAGGCCATGTAAGAAAGGAGGCCCTGTCTAGTCGATGGATTAGTGCATAAGTTGGATCTATGTGATCAGAAGTCTGTGTGACTGTAAGAGCTCCGTGCATGCTATAATAAGTGCTGAGTGCACAGAGTGTGAGAAGGATTAGTGCTTGGATCTACTCGGGGAAAGAGGATCTAGCGAGCTGTGCAGATATATTGTCCTATGCGGGGTAGGATCTTGAAGGCTTAGTGATAGCAGCGAGATCTGTGTGATCAAGTATCATAAGGCTCTGTGCATTTTGTGTAAGACTTGCAGAGTTGAGTGCAAGTCTCTGCAAAAGACTGTAAAAGGCTTTGTGTTGAGTGCAAGCAAGAGGGATCTAGCGAGCTGTGCAGATCCTCTGTCCCATGCGAAGTAAGGGTCATTGAATCTCTGTGCTGTAACTGCTTGACCAAGATAATATAAAGAAGAATTTGTGGACGTAGCCCCAGGGTGGGGGTCAACCACGATAACTCTGTGTATTGTGCTGATGTGCTTGTCTCTCTCTTGCTAAGTGCTCTGATATGTCTAGATAGATTTATTGATTCTTTGTGCTTATGAGATATGAATGCATGCTAGATATGATACATAAGATGCTAAGTTCTTAATCTATTGAGTATAACTTGTTTATCGTTGCTAAGTGCTAGATTTGAGTAATTACTGCGATGTTCTGTGCTTTCTGTGAAGTGTATTAATGAATGTATGTTAGGAGATAACTGATGCTAAGTGCAATGTAAGCAGGATAATCATAGATCTGTGTCCCAACTAAGGTTGTAGACACTTGAGTCCTGCAACCACCCCTGCCTCTACCTCGGGTGAGACTTCATTTGCTTCGCAGGTGTTGCTGAAAGGGCCAGTAGTTAGGGATTTGTTGGTGCTCTCTTGAGCGTTGAACCCTGGGTATGCCCCTGTGCCAACAAATGGTTCCATTGCCGAGACCTAGAACTCTGATTGTTGGGAACTGAAGAAGAATAAGCTTTGTGCGAAATAATTTCTGTGCGTAGATCTGTTGCCCTAGTGCGCAGTGTTCTGTTTGACCTGTGAAGCTTTGTGACAAGAAAGAAAGGTCAGATCTGAAGAAGAGAGGTCAGATCTGAAAAAAAAGAAGTCAGATCTGTGAAGAAAGAGGTCAGATCTACAAGAAAAAGGTAAGATCTGTAAGCTCTGTGCTTTGATAAAGGTAAGAATAGTTAAAAGTCTGTAACATTTACTCCCAAAGACTTTAAAATTCTTGATTGAAGTAGGTCTTTCAAACCATAGTTCATAAGGAGTCTTGTCACTGTGTGGCCTAAGACGAGATTTTTTAAGGATATGAACAACTGTATGGATTGCTTCCACCCAATATGTTTGAGCAATATTCCTTTCATTCATCATTGATCTTTCCATTTGCTGAACTAATCTAGTCTGCCTCTCAACTACTCCATTTTCCCGTGGAGTCCTTGGAATAATTTAATCTCATTTGATTCCATGTTTATCACAAAACTCTTTGAAGTTCCATGAACTGAACTCTCCTCCTCTATCATACCTTACTGCCTTCAATATTTTTCCTATGTGATTCTCAGTTAGAGCCTTAAAAACTTTGAATTTTTCAAATGCTTCAATTTTTTCCTTCAAAAATCTAGCCCATGTTAGTTTAGAATAATCATCAATAATCAACATAAAATAGTTTTATTTTCTTGTACCTTCTTTTCTTGATGGTCCACATAAATCCATATGTACTAAATGGAGAGTTTTTTCTGTTGAAGGAAAGTTTTTAGATTTGAACTGTGTCCGAGTAAGATTTCCTATCTGGCAAGGTTTACCAACAGATTCATATGGATTTGATATCTTTGGAAGATCTTTTACTGCCCTATTGTTTCTAAGCTTGATTATATGATCAAAATTTAGGTGTCCAAGTCTCCTATGCCATAGCCAACTTTCATCATAGTTTCTTAATTGGCATTCTTCCTTTTCTTCTTTTAACACATAGACATTGTTTTTTGTTCTTATCCCTTTTGCAACCAACTATCCTGATTTCACAGACTTTATTTTACAATCTTTAGAAGTAAAAACAACTTCACATCCTTTGTCACAAACTTGACTGACACTTAGTAGGTTATGTTTCATACCATCTATAAACAACACATCTTGAGATTTTCCTTTTCCATTACTCAGACTTACTATTCCTTTACCTTTTATTTTTCTTGGTGCATCATTTCCAAAAGTTACATTCCTTGATTTGCTTTCACTTAGAGTTAGAAACTTAATTTTGTCTCCAGTCATCTATTTGGAACATCCACTGCCAATATACCTAGGATTTTTTTGTCTTTGGGCTGATAACACTAGTCTACACTTGTCATCTTCTTTCTTCTTCCAAACCTTGAAATTTTCAGCAGTGGGATTCAAATCTGGCTTATAATTCCTTAAGCGACAATCTGCAGCTTTGTGTCCATAGTTATGGCAGATGTAACATCCTGGTTCACTGAATAACATATCATAACGATTGTTATGCTCATAACTGTTGTTATGTTTCACTTGTGTCCTTTTCCCAGCCATCACATGATTTATAGTCTATGGTTGTTTGTTGCTTGGCTGTCTCGATCTTTGTTGTGGCAGCTAATTATTCCTTGAGTATCTTTATTGCTCATATCTAAATCTTAAAGAACAAGTTATACCTTTGCGACCAAAGTTAGAACATAAAAAACAATATCCATAGAAAAATCCTTTGTACTTGGAAAAAGACTGTCTTCTTTGAGTGGGTCAATTTCTTCCATGCTGATAATTTATTTCATCTACATATTCATTTCTGGTACTTTTTCTTTCATTCCTTCTTGGTGGATGATTTTATTTCTTTGCTTCTGCAGAGTGGTTGTTGTCAATGATTGTAGATTTCACAAACTTGATGGATTATGTATTACTTGGATAATCACTACTTGATCCTTCTTCATATCCCAAGACAGCTTTCAACTTTGTATTCCTTTGTTCATTTAGAATGGAGGTTAATCCTTCTGATGCTTTAATACTTGACAGATTTTGGTGATACAATACCTTAAACTTCTCCATCTCTTTTCTGGTTTTTACTATCTCTTCTTCTAAGACTTCACATCTCAGTTTCTTCTGTGATAACTGTTGTTTTAGAATGTCCTATATTTTCTTTGCCTCTTCTAACTCCACTTTTAGCAAGGAAAAATTTTCATTGGGTTTTTTACCATTCATTTTAAACTGTATCAAAAACTGTTTTTTTTTTCTCTTCTTAAATCTGAGTCTGTCAATTTCTTCCAAAGCACTGATTAATTCACCTTCCATATCCACCAAAACTTCCTCGTCATCCATGTGACCTCCTATGTGTTCATCATTAATATCTCCCATATCCATAAGCATAAAATCATTCACTTTGTCTTCGCAGGATGAATCACTATCTATGTCTTCTGAGGAGTCATCATTGTTTGCACACAAACTTTTCTTTTTACCATATTTATTAAATTTGTATTTCTTTTCATCATCATAGTTCTGGTCCCTTTTCTGGTGAGGACACTTAGATGAAAAATGACCTATTTTACCATATTTAAATCATCTGAAGGGAAACTTGCCTTGGTATTTGCCTGATCCTTTCTTTCATCTTCTCACAAATTTTGCCTCAATATCATCTAGTTATGAATCAATATTCTTGTCTACTTTAAAAGATGCTTCTGTAGTAATGGATTTATCTTTACTAATTCTCATTTCATATGTAGTTATAGTTCCTAGGAGTTGATCAATGGATAGATTTTTAAGATCATTTAGTTCTTCTATTGCAGAAACTTTTGGATTAAATTTATCAAGCAGAGATCTTAAAGTCTTCTGAACTAAAAATGATTCTTCAATCTTCTCATCAATACCTTTCATGGAATTCACAAGTTCTTCAACTCTTAAAAATACTTGCTAACTATTTCATCTTCATTCATATTTAGTTGTTCAAATTTCAATCTATATGTTTGAAGTTTGACATCTTTTACTTTCTCATTTCATTCATAACTGCTAATTAGTTTATCCCACATTGCTTTGGTATATTCAAGATGAATCACCTTTACAAACTCAGCTTCAACAAGTCCATTCAAGATAGTATTCATTTCCTTTGAATTGAAACTAAATTCTAACTTATCATCTTTAGAAGCTAGCACAACAGGCTTTATATATCCAGTTTCTACTACATCCCAAACATCAACACCTAAGGCCATTATGTATGTTCTCATTCTAACCTTCCATAATGAAAAATTTGTTCCATAAAACATAGGAGGCTTATTGGCTGAATTCCCTTCATGACTTGTCATGTTTAAGCTTACATATCTACCTTTAAATAAAATGAACCCGCTCTGATACCAATTGTTGAAATTACTAAGACAACTGAGAGGGGGGGGATGAATTGGTTGTTACAAAGCTTAAACAATTTATGACTATTCAAACAATTTTTAATCTCTTCCAAGTGACCATCAATATTATACAAGATATGAACAACATAAATAATGAACATCCGTCACATATAAGATATACACAGAGACAATTTTTCACGAGGAAACCCATAAAGGGAGAAAACCTCTTCTTCTTCGAATGATAGGTAGTCTTTTAAGTTCTGTACATCATCTATCTTTGAGAACCAACTCAATGTGAGGCTACTACCTTTGTTTTACAAGCTTCAACTTGCCGAGAGCACCAACCCTCTGATTTCTCTAGCACCCACTAGAAGGAAGCACCAACTCCCTGAGTGTTCCAGCACCAACTGGATGGAAGTACCCACTTCCACTATACAAGAACCAACTTGCATACATTAAACTTTGTGTTTTCCCAAGCACCACCCTGCCACCCTATTTTCTTGCCACAACTAGATGAAAGCTTCAACTTCCAGTATTCAAGCACCAATTTGAATAACAGAGGACTACGGTCCTCCCTAGCACCTCCTTGATTATAAATAAATGATTGAATAACCAACAATACATATATATCAATTCTTACCACTTCTTCTCTGTTCTTCAATTCTTCTCTACTTCACTATCCTTCTACTCTGTTCATACTTGGTTTGACTTGCTGTTTCTTTCTATCTGTTCTTTTTCTATTCCTCTCAAGCTCTCTGGTATGTGTTCATTCTCCTCTCTTCACCTTTTCTGTTCTGTTCAACTTCTGCTTCTCATCTATGATTTTGATCCCACACTGTGCATACTATGATTTTCCTTTCTCCTAGTTCAACTCATTTTTTAGTGAGAACAAACAACCTCACACAGTCACTACATATCTATTTTATGCTTTCCCACTAATTCAGTTACACCTCAAATCTCCAAGGAAAACGCCTCAGCAACTGAATCGCCAAAAGTCCAAGAACTATGATTCAGTTTTGCTAACTGAATCGTAACTGAACAATTATCCATGAGGTGAAACATTAGCCCTTCGATCAAATTCCCAATTAACCAACACCGTTGGATTACATCTGTAGGGTCTCACGTTTATCCCATATGACCACTGGCTGTGATCAAATGCTAAACATAAAGTGATTTCGCGATTTCACGTTTCGGGTGATCTAGCTACAAGTTGCCTCGATATTCTCAACTCGTGAAACTCCAAAATGGATCCTAGCATTGCTATATCCTTCCCCAATCTTCTGTTGATGTGACCACTGGCTGTGACCACTTCTTAATCAAACGAGTTCTTCGGGATCTCGATGATCTCTGATGTAGAGCTTAGATGGACTATCTCCTTCCTCCAGCCTTCGATGATGTGACCTTGGCTATGACCACAGGCCAAACATTCAAGCGCTTCGCTTGCTAGATCAATGGTCCAGAACTTTGGTGATCCAACGGTCCAGATCATTTCGTGACTTCGCATATCGTGAGTTCCTGTGTCATATCCCTTTGACTCTTCCAATGTGCAGGTCAGTGAAATTCCAATCACTCTCCATGTGTTCTCTGGCTCCAACGACCAAGATTTTTTCACGACTTCGCGTATTGTGAGTTTCCACACCACGCTCCTTTGACTCCTCTAATGTGAAAGTCATCAAAATTCCAATCGCTCGCCACGTGTCCTCTGGATCCAATGACCAGGATTGTTTCACAACTTCGCGTCTCGTCTCCCTAGACAATCAACGGTCCAGATCTCTCCTCGATCTGATGGCTCAGATCATGTCGCAACTTCGTGTTTCGCGACTTTGGAGGTTAAATAACCTCCTTCCTTTGACCCTTCAATCAACGAAATGCTGATCTCTCACCATGTGTCCTTCTTGGATCGATAGTCCAGATCATTTCACGACTTTGTATTTCGTAGAGTTGGAGGATGGCTCAGCCTTATCCTCTTCGCAGTTATACAAGATCCGACAGATGTTGGTCCTCGACGCTCAAATCCAACATCTGAGATTTGTTCTCCTCTTCTATGTGCTCCTCCTATTTGAATTCATATCTGATGGCCATCATGAATTCTAGATGGATGATCCAACGATCATTATTTCTCCTCCTCCTAATATTACACTTCTGTTCTTTCCATGCCATTATCACTGTGCTGCTGATATTGCTATCATTGGAAAACAAGTATACTCTTGTCGTGATGATCTTGCCATAAATGAAAAACAATAAACTCTACCTTCTGTCTGTAAACATGCCAACAGAGGTGAATTTGATCACCGATCTCGTTGAGCATAGTGCTAAATTTGTTGAAATACAATAGGTTGATGAAATCCTGGATACTTTTTATGACACAATCAGGCTGCCAAGAAGGAGCTCCGAGAGTTCAAGACAACAGTCTGGGACTCATACATCAATATCCAACAACCTGATGCAGTGGTGAAATACAAATGGAAAACATTGATGGAAATGAATCCCTCATTCCCTGGATGTTCTATGTAGCATAAGAATTCATTGTTGGATCTTCGATCTTGCTGTGAAAGTGGAAAGTTCACGTCGATCAATATGATAGTTTCAGGTAGACGACAGTTCAAATTGTCCCTAAATTGGACCCTCCATTTGAGGGAGGCCAAAGTGAAGAGATGAAGAATTGAATCAGGACGAGTCAAGGTTTGTGGTCGGGGCCTGTTGGACCCTCCGTTTTTGGAGAAGACTCAATTTTGTAGAAATATCATAGTATTACAGGAAAATCAGAGAAAACTAGTGGAAGGATACTACTGACGAAAAATAGAGAAATGTAGAAGAAATCCAATGGAAAATGATGCATCATAATGCCAACGCGGAAACAATACATGATCCAGCTACACAAAACATTGGAAGAAACCGGAACATTCAAGATAATTCTAGAAGAAGGCATAATCAAGAAATCACAACACGAGAATGAAGAAAAAAAGAAGTCTGCAGAAAAATTCGATAGCGAGGAGTTATGTAATGGGTTGGGATTAAGTTAGTTGAGGATTAGTTTGCTGATGAGTCGTTCTGGGTTTTTTGTGAATCACTATCATTCTTGGGAGTTGCTGTTGTTTCTAGCTCTCAATTGTTGTATTGATTTTAGAGTTATGAATACTGTAAACGCTTGAAGTGATCATACCAGCTGCGGGAAAACCATGTACTAAGTTTATAGTTGATATGCTCTTCTTTGTAAAATATGGAAACAAAACTCTGTATTAGATTTTATAAAATGATATTAATATAAGAGATTATTGGACCCCTAAAATTTTGATAAATGATGTATGTATCTTGATGAACAGTGTATGCTTCTTTTGCACAAGTCTCTGTTATGCATCTTGTATCTCTTCATCATGTATATTCCATTGTTGATATGTATGGTTACTTTAATTTCCTTAGATATGTTCATGTATGAAATAGGAATCATTATATATGCTGTGTAACTTTGTTTATACTGCGTTTTCCCTTTTTACCATCCCAACCCCGTGATCGATTAGCTGGGTTTCATTCTTCCCACCACTGCATTCTCTTCAACCTCACTCCATTTCACATAAGTCTCGGTAGCGCTTCGGGTGAGACCTACTTCCCTTGTGAAAGGTTGAATATGTCAGCGCTCTAGACTACTACAATTCCTTTGTTGGAAAACTCCGAGAACCTTGGTCTCCAATCACACGCCAACAAAAATACCAACGATAGGTGGGGAGCAAGGATATTTAGTATAATAGTGATTATTTTCACCATTAAATATTAATAAGTATGAGAACATCCCTTTTTTTTAGGCCATTTTCATAATAGGTGACCAAATGAACCCTCTTCACCTGGTTGGAAATTTGAGGCAAACTTAAAATAAAATAAATAAACACCATAATCCAACTTCTTTTACCCTTAAGCAAGGAGTTGAGCTAAATAATCAAAATTTGAAAGAGGAAATGTGGAGAAAAAAATGGAGATCTCCTTGTATCATTTATGGCTTGAGAGTTGAATGGTCATTAGGAGTATCCAAGTGGGAAAACCACCTCTCAATAGTCCCATAAACAAACAAAAATACCAAACAATTCTACTATTTCCTAATAATGACTAGTAGTCCAAATAGTTAGCTTAAAATCAAATGAAAAAATATTCATATGAATACAATTAGCTTAAAATCAAATGAAAAAAATATTCATATGAATACAGTTAGCTTAAAATCAAATGAAAAAAAATCATATGAATAAGAATATGCTTGTAGGGAAAGAAAAATAGATCTTTGTATGGAGAAGATATGAAAAAACAAAAAGAATTTCACCTTGAGGAGTATTGAACTAGCCTCCAATACTCTTTATTTGGGAGGTTGGTGGTTCCTCAAAGATGATTCTTTCATATTTTGGAATGATTTCTAAAACATTTCCCTTTAATATGTAGGGGAATTTTGGAATTATATCACTACAATAACTCAAATAAGCTTGATTGGAGCAAGTGGGATTCACAACCCTTGGATAAATTCGTGCAACATAACACTAACAATATTTAGCTTGTTCAAATGGAGGATGGATGCATCTTTTATAGATATTCTTTGAGCCAAAATTGTGCTTGAATAAAGATCCACCGTAACATGAATGTAGTAACTCCAGGTATGGCCAAAGTACCCTTCAATTTCATGAGTTGGTTCAACTGGTTTGGGTGTTGATTGAATAAGTATACTCCTTGACTATTTGTCTCATTGAATGGGTTGCAAAATTTGCCAAAATCACATTGCAATAATGACTGCATGCCTTTTAAAGTATTAAGGATGTAGCTACACACTTAATAAAGGGATAAACACACATGTTTTCAAATTTTCAAAATGATGTTTGAATTCAGTTTTTCATGTATAATTGACCTTTCCTCCAATGTGTTAATTCCATAAATATATTTGGAAGTGATTTGTGATGCATTTAGTAAAAAATACTTATGTGTTGCAAGAATATGAAAGTATCTTGATAACATATGCTCCCTGATGTGTGCAGTTAGGAGAGAATCATATAGGCTAAATGAATCACATGTTTATGTATAAATTATTGAGAGAGATCGAAAATGAAAACCCCCACTGAAGAGAGAAAATGTACCACCTACAAAACAAACAAAAGGTTATGATATTTACAATCTGTCAAAATGAGGTGGGCATACCCCTACTCATGTAATAGTAAATTCAAGTACAATGTGGGACCATGGTTTTTTAATCTAGTACTTATGAAGCTAGGATATAATACATTTGAAAATGAATGTTTCTTCCATCTAAAATATGTAATGTAACAATGTCATATGATGAGGGCAAAAAATTGTAGTGGAGGAGGTCCACATGGGTGGAAGGGATATGACATGTAGATATCTTATTGGAGGTAACCCCAAGACATATGATCATAATATTGATGGAATGGAGCCATACATGTCCATGGTCTTCGAATAGATCTAGAAAACTAACAACACTACATATAAATCCCCACACTATGATAATGAGTCGAAGTCAAGAATGGGAAAATCCATTTGGTTAGTAATTATTGATGGAAATTATTCTTATATGCAAGGTAGCCAACTGATAATAAAAATGGGTATTGGTATGAACGCACATGGTTTGAATGGATATTTTGAAGTTGAACACTAGTAGGAGTCATGTAGTTAAAAATAAATGATGGGAATCCACTTCTCTATGTGAGGTAAACTACCATTAATGAAAATGATAACCAAGATACTATCAAACCCGAAAGAAAATGTGTTGTGGTTTATAGAGGAACATTCATTGGAGAAATGGTAATGAAAAATCCCTAAAACCAACACATGGTAAGAGGAGAACTAATAGATGATAAGGACTTGGAATTAACACAATGTGACAAACTAGACATGGGATGGGACATATGAATTCTCTTGAACATAGCATAAATGGTGATTGAACCAGGAAATGACCATAAACCCTACTAAGAGACACAACCAAAGTCAAAGTGGAGACATGAAGGAGAGTAATGATGATGATGTATTGGAGACCATGGAGAAAAATCTATGTATATTAAATTACCGAGATTCAAGGACCATGGTGACTAAATCAAATGGATGATGTGAGTGTGATTAAGGGACCATGATTATGATATTGGATGGACGGTGTGAGTGGGACTTAAGAACTAATGTAACCTATAAAAGGAAAAAAAGTGAGTGACTCAATATAGATGAAAACACTAACAACTACCCTAAATCATGAAGAGGTGCTTCATAGTAAAAAACTTGATAATAAGAAGAAATCATGTTATCCCCCCCCTTTTAAATTTTTTTTTGTTGATGGTTTTATGTTTTTCGTGTGATTCATGAGTTTTCAAAAGAATGAAAATAATCACTATGATATAGAGAGGAGGTGGACATTCATGTTGCAAAAAAATGGGTTCCTTGGTGTGTAAGGTAACATTTTCTTGAAATAAAATAAGATGACAAATAGAGTCAATCAATGAATTCCCAAGCACATGTATTCCCTCTAATGACAACAATTTGCATGTATGCAACATAACAAAGACAAAAAGAAGCAAGAAATTGTTGGGAGTGAGCAACACAAAATAGTGTGTGATGACAAACAACTCAAAAAAAATGTAGGAGCCCTTTTCAAAATGATGAGAAAGGGATGAAAAAGGAGGATGTGGTTCATAATGAAATTTTCAATAAGAAGAGATCCTAGTCTTATGGGTATTTCTTGGGATGGGTGAAAAATTTCAAAGTGTCACTAATCTCAGGAAATCCATCATAAAAATCTCTATGTAGTGTCCCATTTTTTTTACTATTGAGACAAACTAGACTTCATTATTTGACAAAATTTGTTTACAAATGACTTGGTTATTTGATTGATATTGTGATGATGGAACATGAAATTTTAATTATTTGATGAGTTTAAAATTTTGATGATTGAATGATTTATTTATATGTTTATATGATATCATACATGAATTAAATGTGCATTGCCATGATGCAACTGATGATATTGATTTATATGATTTGTATAAATTGAAATGAAAATATTGGATACATTAATTTGTATATACTACTGAAAATTTATCTAGTGTGATAGGAAACCAAAAGGGTGCATTAATATGGGATTGCGTCAACATTCTATTAGACTCCACATTGAGTCAAGGAACCATTAAGTTACGTGATTATGTTAAATTTTGATTTCATATTATAAAATTATTGATACATTGATTATAGTGTGCGTAGTCACATGGAACATGCTTTCCGATTGATCCAGATATGGGTAACGACATTGTATGGAAGTGTGCTAAGTACCATCAAGAGAGGAGGAGAAACATTCATGTTTCCACTTAACAACACTCCTTCCCATGGATTGAGTTGGAAATATAGCGATGATTTTACTCTGAGATTGCACATTTTTTTGAGATTGGGCCACAGATTCGATCACTCATGAGGATTATCTTAGGGGAAATTAATAAGGTGATAAAATTATTCCTCGGTGACCTTTAGTCTCTTAACAAAGGGAAAAAAAGATGAGCTAACATGGTCTCCACTATTGCACTTTTTTCCCTCCAAGAAAATTTGGATACTTCAAGGGCATGTGAATCATGACACCCTTGGAAATACAATAAGGTAATTCTTGAAGGGAATGAGATACATTGCACCCTTGTTATCATTTATGAATGGTTAAATGTTAGAATGAAAATAATGTTAAATTGAAATTGTAAAGAGAATTAACTTTAACATGTATTTTGTTACATGATAAAGAAATCACGTAGCTAAGCATTACACTTAGAAAAGAAAGTTTATTAAACTATTGTAGTTTAAATAATCATATAATTAAACTAGTATAACATAACAAGAAATATAATCTAGTTAATCATTTAGGTTTTAAATATTTATAGTATAGCAATTCACATACAGATTCTTTATAAGACAGAAAGAAAACAATAGCAATCACACATTGTACTCATAAATTTACCTTGGAAACCATTAATCGATAAAACCAACAAATGTTTCTAATTATGATTATATTAACTTCACCATTACAATGCAATGTATAGGAGGCATCCAAAAATCCCCAATCCATTGAATTGGATTAGATTACAACCTTAATTTCTTAACCGAAATTAGAAAACCATGGGTTGGAAAATTGTTTTCCAAAACTACCCAAAATAGACACAAAAACCACATATAACACATACCCAACATTCTCCCACTTGTTGTTTTCTTTGCATATACGGTGCCCAGGGATTACATGATCAACAATTTAGGGTAGAAATGCCCATTGCTTCTCTACACCAAGATAACTTCTTAGTGCTTACAGACTTTGTCAATGAATCTAAAATATTCTTCAAAGTGTCCACCTTCAACAACTACACATTTTTGTCTTCAACCATGTCTCTCACAAAGTGGTAGTAAACATCAATATTCTTTGTATTCGAATGATATGATCCAGATTAATTTCGACACAAAATACAATCAAAGATATAATAAAGAAATGCACAGAGATATATCTGATATCCAATAATATAAAAAATACATATCAAATATATAACCATAAACACAAAGATACAGTAATACACAAATTCTATTAATGAGTGAAATGTATAGAACTATAAAATTACAGAGTGAAAGACTCGCTAGAATGGTGGAAAATTATCTCTGAGAAGAGATGTGATGGCTACACTCATTCACAAGAATATGGTCATTACAATGAGGCTCCAAAGGCCTTTTCAACATTTATAAATTCCAAAACCCTAACCTCGGAATATGAAAAACCAACATTGTTTTGGACCCCGTTTTGGGTAGTTTGGTGTATCAACTTTTCGGGGGCGCAACTTTGGCATACAATCTCTGTTTGGGGTGAAAGATAGCTCGTTGGAAAGGTAATGAAAAGGAGCTTCATTTTTTGGGCTCAATCAGATCCTTCAACTATCACTGAGGTGCCCAATCATGAAAAAACATTGTTTAGACCCTCAAAATGGCCCCGAAAGTTTAGGAACCGAAAAACGGCTAAAAATAGTAAATTGCCAACAAACTGTTTTGAGCCAGTTGGAATAGGTGGGTGGCCATCGATATCCACCTGGATCATGATAAAATAGGTTTTTTTCCAGAAATATTGCAATCTAACTATCACAATCTAACCTTACAACTTGTTATACAAACCCAATACCTGAACACAATCTCTATAACCATACAACTTCCTTGCATGAGTGGTTTCCATGTATTCAGATTTTATAGTTGAGAGAGAAAATATAGACTATATATTTCTCATTCAACTAATTACCCCTCCAAATAGGTTGAACACATAGCCACTTGTAGGTATTCTATGATCCAGATCTCTAGCCCAATTTGTATCAACAAATTCATGCATTTCCAACACTCCGTTTACTCCTAGACTTCCTTGATAGAAAATTCCATAATCTATAGTGCTACACAAATACCTAAAAACCATCCTTACAACTGTCTAATGCTCCCTCCTTGGTTTTGAAATATACCTACTCAAAACTCTTGCTAAATGTGCAATTTCTAGTCTAGTACAAACCATTTCATGCATCAAACTACCAACAACACTAGCATAGGGAACACATGACATGTCCTCTTCATCTTCCCATGTCTTGGGACACTAAACTAAAGATAAATTTATGCCTACAAGAATAGGGACATTCACCACTTTACATTCCTGCATGTGAAACCTCTGTAGTATTTTCTCAACATATTTTCTCTGATTCAACCAAAGTTTCTCATTTTCGTGATCTCTTTTAATTTCCATTCCCAAAATATAATTTGGAGAATCAAGATATTTCATATCAAATTTAGAATAAAACTGGGTTTTTACCTCCTTGATGATTTCATGGTTGTTTCCAATCAACAACATACAACACCACATAAAGAAAATGATATCTAACTAATTTACAATACACATAGTGACCAACTTTACTCCTTGTGAAACCAAGTCCCAAAATACAAGTACCAAACTTTTGATACCACATCCTTGGAGATTTATTTAACCCATACAAAGGATTTTTTAACTTGCAAACCAACTCTTTATTACCTTTCACTGCAAAACCTTATGGTTATTTCATGTAGATTTCATCTTCAATATCCCCATGCAGGAATGTTATATTTATGTCCATATATTCTACTTCAAGATAAAAAGTAGCAACAACGAACATAAGAAATCTAATAGAAGTCAATTTAGCAGCAAGATTTTTTTTTTCACCAAGATCTATTCCCTCTACCCATGGATATCCCTTCGCTACTAGGTGGGATTTATACTTCTCCACTTTACCGTTTGCATTCAAATTCTTCTTAAACACCCATTTTATACCAATGGGATTTCTTCTTAAACACCCAACTAGATCCCACGCTTAATTTTTATCCAAGGAAGCCATTTCTTCAACCATGGATTTCTTCCAGAGTTTACAATAATCTGAATCCACTACCTCCTTATCAATTCTAATATCATCATAAATAATAGAAAAATCAAAACTAGAACATAAATCAGGTGGAGTATACCTTTTTGGTTGTCTTGTTTCCCGAACTGATCTCCTCAATACTAGAGTATGAGGTTCTTCTTCTTCTAATTCCTATTGTCTTGTTGAGTTAGATTCTTCACCCTCCAAACCAAATTATATTGTCTCTAGATATTTTTATTTTGGTGGGGCTTCTTATTTGTGAACATATTTAACCTCTCTAAAGACAACATCCCAATTGTAGACAACCTTCTTAGTTTATAGGTTCCAAAGTTTATAGCCTTTTACACCATCTTTATAACCAATAAATATAAACTTTTCATCTTTATTATCCATATTGCTCGTATTTTCCTTTCGAACATTTACATAAGCATCACAACCAAACAATATAAGATGTTCAAGAGAGGGTTTATGATCCAGCTGGATATTGGTGGCCACCCACCTATTCCAACTGGCTCCTCTTGTCCATTTTTGTTCAACACATTTTTCTGTACTTCTTTGTAATTGTGGGTTCTACACTTTTGGGTCTGTCTGAAGCCCCACACATCCTATAGGTGGATACTGGTGGCCTATTGCCTAATCCAACTGGATTATTTTGTATATTTTCATGTCATCACATCTTGATGTACTTCTAGGGTCGTTTTGGGGCCCTAAACATTTTTTTTTTGCTCGCCACAATCAAAATGTAGACATAGTAAGATTTTGATGGTGGGATGTGTAGTTCTCTGAAATACCTTTCCAACAGGCTATCACGCACCTAAAATGAAGGTCGTATGAAAACGTTACGACCCTGGGACGTTGAGGTACCAACTTACACCAACTTACCCATAGGGGCCCACATGAATTTTGGCGTTTCACCTTCTAGGGTTAGGTTTTTGGATGTCTAAGGTTTCAGAACTCATGAGTAATATCAAAAAGGCCTCTGGAGCCTCATTGGAATCCATTCTTCTCAGACGGATCGGCGTAGCAGCCACATATATTCTCAGAGATAGCTACCACCATTCGAGCAAGTGTTCCAGTTCCGTAGTTTTACAGTTTCAGGCTATTTCATTATTTAATATAAGATATTGTTCACTAGATATCTATGTTATTCTTCATATCTCTGTGTTTATTGTATTCATTTTTTTAATTAGTTCGTTCCACTCCTAAATCCAGATCAGTGGTATCAAAGCGGTCTTCTCTTCTTTTATTTTTCTTCATGCATGTCCCCAACAAGATCTGGGTACAAGAATTTGGGACTTGAACCAATCAAGCCATTTCAAGATCGGTCACGCTGAGCTCAACAACAACCCACAGGGGGACGAAAAGAAATATGATGAAGCAATATATCCTATTAAAATGTTTCTCAAGGAATCCCTTGTGTGACAAAGGAACAAAATGATGGACAACTTCATGCAGATCCTTCAACGACTTCCCATAGGAGAAGCATCTTCATCAAGAAACCATGCAACCCCCTTCAAGGTACAGGTAAATTTTGATATTCCATTATTTTAAGGACTGATAGATGCAAATGTTGTAGATAAATGGTTGAATATGCTTGAAGGGTATTTTTTGGTCCACCATTTTTCCGATAGTGAAAAGATCACTTTTGCGCTCCATAAGGCCATTTTCCATGATAAATACTGGTGGGATACTTACTCTGAGCAAAGGGTCGTAGAGGAATCTACAATGTTTGTGGTGGCTCTTACTTGGGATTCCTTCCGGGAGGCCATTAAAGAACAATACTACCATGTTGGAAGCTACGAGGACCAATACACCAGATGAACCACCCTACGCCAAGAAAGGGACCAGACAATACTAGATTTCACCAACATTTTCCATACCCTATGCACCAAGTTAGGTATCAATGACTCTGAGCGTCATATGGTGCTCAAATACCGTGATTGTTTGCATATATACATTCAAACATAAATGGAGTTTCTAGACATCACCTCATTGGGCACGACTTATAGATATGCGGTCAAGATCAAGAAAAAATTTAAGTAGAAAAGGTGAGAGTTTGTATTTACAAATGCCTCACAGCCAAAGTAGGGAAAAGGTGGCACCAAACCACCTAGTAAGGGACCAAGTCGATATGGACACCCTTAGGATAATCAGTCCAAGACACAACACAAGAAGGGCAATGAAAATATGAAGAAGGACACATGAAAATGGTGTGAGTACCATAAAATCCCTTGGCACAACACAGAAGAATGCGGCTCCAAGAAGTCACTCATGGATGAACTTAAGGATTCCGATTCAGAGGCTGATTCTGATTCTGAATCAAATCCTAAAGGAGGGAATCAGATTATCAATGCTGAACCTAGTGCCACTGTCGCTACCACCAAATTTTGACCAAGAGAACCAAAAGAACCAGAGGAAGGAGACCGCCTCTTTCACTCACAGACATGGGTAAAGGGGCCTCCGCTTCATTTCATTTTCGATAGCGGGAGTTTGAAGAACATGATTTCAGTAGAGGTCATCAAGCAAATGGGCCTACCAACAAAAATGCACCCACAACCCTACACCATCGGTTGCCTTCACCAAGGAAGAGATCTCTGTGTCAACCAATAATGTCATCTGCCCTACAACATCAAGCCTTTCAAATATGAGGTACTATGTGATATTGTGATGTTTGTGATGTTCTTTTAGGACAACCATATTTGTGGAAGCATCATGTTGTGTATGAGTTTTTACCTCACAGTGTTATTATTACTTTGGGTAGATAATTGTACAAGATACCAGAGGTAATGCTGCCTACTACTATTTCTTTAATATTTGCTAAGCAATGCAGTAACGTCATCTCACAGACCAGGAAGATTGTCTTGTTTGTGATCCATGCTCATAGCAAGCAGAAGGTCGCTTCCACATCCGTGGCCTCTACACAAAGCCTCTCTTTGCAGCAGAAGCAAGTGGACGAGATCGTGGAAGAACACATAGACATATTCTCCTCATCTACAGGGGTACCGACACACTTCCAAGTAAATCATCCAATTGATCTGACGCACGACACACCTCCACGTAATGGACCAGTCTATCATCACTCATTGATATAAAATGATGAAATCAGGTGATAGATCCAAGAGTTTCTTCAAAAGGGGAACATAAGACCCATTTCCTTCCCTTGCGGAAGCCCGATTTTACTGGTGTAGAAGAAGGATGGGACTTGGCGACTCTGCATTGATTACAAAGCCTTAAAAAAAATCTCAGTCAGGAACTGGTACCCCATTCCTAGGATTGATGACCTTCTTGACCAACTAAAGGGGTAAAAATTATTCAAAAATATTGACCTAAAGTCTGGCTACCACCAGGTTCCCATCGAGCCAACTGATGTATGGAAGAACACCTTCAAATCTAAAGAAGGTCTCTTCGAATGTCTAGTCATGCCCTTTGGATTAACAAATGCACCAACCACTTTCATGAGGTTGATGGATGATGTATTGAGACCCTTCACCAACTCCTTTTTGGTGGTATATTTGGATGACATACTCATCTTCAACAGAACGTGGGAGGATCACATGCGACATATTCAACAGGTTTTGAGCACTCTGCATTAGCACAAGCTATATGCCAACTTGGAAAAATTCTCTTTTGGCATGAACATGGTCCAATAATTGGGATACATTGTTGATGATCATGGGGTACTTGTTGATCGAAATAATATCCAAGTCATTCGTGACTGACCAACCCTGATCACACTGAATGAGCTTCAGATCTTCTTGGGACTAGCTAACTTCTACCGACAGTTCGTGTTGGGATTCTCCCATATTGCATGGGCCTTAAGCCAAATGAACAAGGGTGGTGATAGGGACAAGTTCATGTGGGGGAAGGAAAAAAAACAAGCATTCAATGATCTGAAGCATCACTTTTTCTCATCTCCAGTACTCTCCTTTCCTAATATGCAACAACCGTTTGAGATTGAGACTAATGCATCTGACTATGATGTGGGCATAGTTCTCACTCAACACGTGCATCTAGTGGCATACCATAGTGAGACACTCTGGTATTCCCCCACCTATGATAAGGAAATGTATTCCATTGTACAATCCTGTCGTCAATGGAAACATTACATTATGGGAAAATAGACAATCATACACACTAATCACAAGCATCTACAATTCACATAGACACAAGAGAAATTGCAGAACGACCGCCATCGAAAGTGGTCCACCTACCTGCAATAGTTCCATATCAACATAAAGTATAAGACAAGTATCTCAAATCATGTCACTGAATGCCTCAGTCGGCCTCCTATGGTTTCACTCACCACTGTTCTCCATTCTTGTGGACATGAAGCATATGAGTGGCCCCAACTTTATCAACAAGATCCAGACTTCGCCACCACCTATCAGCTCTTGGGTACATGAGCGACTGTCACTGATTTTCACACTTAGGAAAAACTCTTATTCCACCTGTTCCATCTCTGGTTTTCTACAAGTGAGCATGCAAAGCTAATTTGGGAAGCCCACTACAGTCGGGTGGCAGGACATTTTGGCGTGGAGAAAACTGTGGCTATTCTTCAGAAACATTTTTAATGGACAAAAGTTCACCAGGACATCAGAAAGTATATCAGATATTGCACTTCTTGTGCCATTTCCAATCCATCCATCAAGAATCAAGGCTTATACACCCCTCTTCCTATTCCCAAGAAGCCTTGGGAATCCATCTCAATGGATTACATGTCTGGATTGCCGTCCACCAAGCAAGGAAATGACTGCGTATTTGTGATCATTGATTGGTTTTCAATGATGGCCATCCCCACAGACTACAAGAAGAATATCAAAATGATAGATACTACCAAGGTCTTCTTTGAACAAGTGTGGGCCCACTTTGGGACACCAAAGACTATCATCTCCGACCAGGACAACAGGTTCCTCAGTACATTTTGGTCAAGTCTCTAGTCACTGTTGGATACCAAGCTCACAAAATCCATTGATTTCCACCCCCAAACCAACGACCAAACAGAGGTCACCAATCGAATTATTGTGCACATCCTGTGCATGTACAATTCTAAGCATACACATACATGGGAAAAGAGTCTCCCCTATTTTCAACACAATTACAATAGGGCTCTCCATAGCTCCATCATCCATAGACCATTTCATGTGGGTCAGGGATTCCAACCCTTGGGACCCATTGATGTTTAACTTACTCTTTCCACCGCACATACAGACTCTTCCCATGATTAGTCTGCGATTGAGAAAGCCACTAGCTTCATTGAGAGGATTCAACACATCCGCCGACAGGTCCAAGAGATTTTGCAGAAATCCAATGCTAAGTACAAACAATACCATGATCAACATAAGGTACCACACCAATTTTAGGTTGGAGACAAAGTCTGATTACATTTGCAGAAGGAGCGTCTCATGGGGCCTCATCGGAAGCTTCGACCACTTCACTATGGGCCTTACACTTTTACCAAGGCTATGGGTAGCAATGATTTTGAGCTCAACACTCCACCCTTCCTTGGCCTACATCTAGTGTTCAATGTGGACCTCCTTAGACCATATTTTCCACCATTATTGAACACCTCAGAGATCATAGAACAACTGACACTAACATAGCTCAACCCTGACTGCATGGAACAAGCATCCACTGATCAGATAGTAGATACATAGGTCAAGGGCACTCGCCAACAGAGGATCCAAATTTATCTGGTTGTTAAGGCAGGGAAATTCCTACACCAAGCAAAGTGGCTCACCCGGGGCCAAATCCAATAGACGTTTCCTCACCTGATGGGGGAACTCAATGCAATGGAGATCATTGGCTCCTCTTGTTTGTTTTTGTTCAACATGTTCTTCTGTACTTCTTTGTAATTGTGGGTTCTACACTTCTCAGTCTATCTGAAGCTCCACACATCCTCCAGGTGGATACTGGTGGCCTCTCTCCTAATCCAACTGGCTTATTTTGTATGTTTTCATGTCATCACATCTTGTTATACTTCCAAGGCCGTTTTGGGGCCCTAAACATTGTTTTCTTGGCTCGCCACATTTAAAATATAGATTTAGTTAGAGTTTTCCAATGAACTATGTAGTTCTCTAAAAGACCTTTCCAATGGGCTATCACACGCCTAAAACATAGGTCGTATGAAAAAGTTACGACCTTGGGAAGTTGAGGTACCAACTTACCCATAGTGGCCCACATGACTTTTGGCGTTTCACCTTCTAGGGTTAGGTTTTTGGATGTCTAGGGTTTTGGAATTTGAGTAATATCAAAATGGCCTCTAGAGCCTTATTGGAATCCATTCTGCTCAGAAGGATGAGCATAGCATCCACATCTCTTCTCAAAGATAACTACCACCATTCGAGCAAGTGTTTGAGTTCTGCAGTTTTACAATTTCAACCCATTTCATTATTCAATAGAAGATATTGTTCACTTGATATTTGTTTTATTCATATCTTTGTGTTTATTGTATTCAATATGTTAATCAGTTCGTTCCGCTCCTAAATCCAGATCAATTTATTACTAGTCCATGCCTCATATGAAGTTTTTTCCACTAATGCTAATGAGGGTGATATATTTACTAGGTAACATGCAATACCCATTTCCTCTTCCTAGAACTGTTGTCCTAACCCAACACCATTGAGCATGCTCCTTTATTTTTCCATGAACACCTTATTCATCCTTTCTACAACCCCATTATGTTGAGGTGTGTAAGGAATAGTATTTTTCCTTTCTATACCTCACTTCTTACATAATTTCTCGAATTCATTCTTGCAAAAATATCCACCATTATCTATACTCAACACATTTATTTTCTTCTCTTCTTGATTCTCTGAAAGAGCCTTAAAATCTTGAAATTTACCAAATACCTCATATTTATTTCAAATGAAATAAATCCATGTATTCCTCAAGAAATAATAAATGAACGAAACGTAGTACACATATTTACCTAGTGTTGGCGTGTAGTGGGAAGAACTAGGGTTCAACATTAATTCACCAACAAAATCCTAAATATACCAACCCTTTCACCATCACCCGCAAGTGGGTGAAGTCTCACCCGAGGTACCTAGGGGGACTATAGGAACTAGGCTTCCATAGTCATGAAGGGAATGGAGATTGTTCTAACATTCATTCTGACTTAAGATTCATTCAACATGCAACATACACTATGCGTGAAATCATAACAATGTGTTGTGACTGGCACTACAACCCCTCCATTTTACCTTCTATTTTGATACCTCCCTAAAATGGAGCCTCCTTATTTTTATAAGATCAAGAGAAAACTTCATAAGTACATTCTTCATTTTAAAGGATTCTCTTGGTAACTCACGTCTCACTCAGAAAATGAGAAAAAACTCAAAGTTGAAGTTTAAATTGATTGACAAAGTTCCTTCAAACTCCTATGAGAAGTTCAGAGGAGTGTTGACAGCCAATTCGTTTTTATTATCCTATAAGCTGCCTACACCTATGTCTTGCAAACATCAAGTTTTTCGTCTCATTTTTCAAATAGACGACACTTTCATCTCTTGCGACATTTACACATTTGTCTTCGTTAAGTTTTCACGACTATAAGCGTGAAAACTTCTCCTTTCGAGGTCACATTTCGATCACTATCTGAACTGTCATGATCTTTTTATCGATATGCCTACTGCACTTACCTTTTATCTATCGTTATGTGGCTAGAAGGATTTTCAAACTAAGCTCATTGGACATTTTTATATTGATTGCATAACTTGATTTTATTGAGTCTGTAAGGCATTGAGCATTTGGATTCACACTTTTTATGACTTGCCTAATCATTGATTCTATGAATTGCATAGGGGTTATGATTTATATATATATATATGATATGATCCTTATGTCAATCTTTTCATAAATTTGGCTAGTCGACTATATGAATTTGTTTTGGCACATTGATTGGACTTTTGATTATTTGTATTAATACATTGGCGCATAATGATTTTGGTATTGATCTATACGTCGAATGATTTGAACACTATGGCATAGCGCTGGTGCGTATTGGTATGCACATCGCATTGGGTTGATTGTACACATAAGTTAATGGTTGAACTATTATTATGGAGTAAACAACTATGAAATTTGGCAGTTGTACTTGGGTAATGAATATTATGCATGGAAGACTCCACCACCTTCGCATGCGCGCATTTATGGTTACCTCTTTTGGCTCGATTCATTGCTGTTGGTTCAGGTAGCTCTGTTACTGTGTGTTGATGAATTCGAACCCTTCCCTTACCATGCATTCAGCTCCATGGAACCAGTTGTGCGAGTTGAACCCAATGGAAAACGGGCCCTGTTGATGTTTGATAATGCCCGCCAAGATTTGGCAGACAGTGGATGGCTTACCTTCGTGGAATGTTTTGAGGGTTTTAACCTTTTCGTAACTCGACAGTTTGCCATGAAATTCGATGGATGTCGAGCCAAAGTAGGCGATGTACAGTTAGATATTGATGAACAGTTCATCAACTCAGGCACGGGGTTATCTACCTCTGGGAAGCATTGGTTTAAGAATTGCAAGGTTGAGGAAGTTCCGTGGACATTGTTGTTTCAATCGCGCAAAATCACCTCTTGTGATAAAGGTATGCCCGTAACTATGCTCAAAAAACGTTGGCACAATTTATTAATGATAATCAAGCAGTTTGTGACCTGTGAAGGTCGATACGGACTTGTGTTCTTACACCACCTGCGTTTTCTTATGGTTTTTATGGGATACTCTCTCAGTATGCCCTATTATTTGCATTGAAGCCTGTTTAAAATGTCGAAGAAGTAAAAAAGACACCAGGCTGATAGTAGCCTTTTTCATTATGGGCTTGTTAAGCTTATCGTTGTCTGTCATTTGAGTCTGCACGGGGATTGTTGGAGCAATTTCATTACTCGGAATGGTTTCGAGGATCCGAACCCTACACAGGTTGACAAACTTGTGGTGAGTGAGGTCAAGGTTGTACCCCCAATGCCCTACCATATCCTACTACCTAAACCCTCGACCGAACCTCCTATCAACTTATCCCACGCTGTGACTAAGAGTGTTGAGACTGTTAAGCCTATGAGAAAAAATCCCAAGGCAAACCTCACTGCAAACGCCAAAGGGAAAAAGAATGCACGTTTGATTTCACGAATGGCAAGAAATAAGCCCAAACCCCCTGTTGAGCCCAACCCTATCGTGTTGAGTGAGGACTCTGATTCAGAAGTAGAGTGTTTCTTGGCTAGCGAATACCCCTATTCGCAAGGTTTGTGTGTCGAACCCTCATATGATTTTGTATCAAACCTACCCTCCTGCCTAAAGGACGACCCTAACTACCCAGGCATTAAGTTTCCTTGTGAAACCCTCGGTCATTTGCCCAAACCCTCGCCTGCTCTGTCTAAACCTATAGTGTCACCCTGTGATCAATGCAATTCGTGGTTAGAGTGATATTATAATGATGTTCCAATACTCCAGTCGAAGATTCAGTCACTAGAGGACCAGATTGCAGTGCTAACCAGTCAAAAGACCAAGCTACAAGCAACATATAAGAAACAAAAGACGACCGACCCCATCCTGTTTAAAAATGTGGAATCAACCATGGCTGTTGTAAACTCAAAGCTGGTATAAGAAAGAAGCCTCGTCGTCACACATGTATGTTTTGATATCATTTGTTTTTTGTAAATAATATAGGTTTATATAACGATTTGGCTTCGGTTTTAAACAA
>ML788634.1:13374-42553 GCA_009831015.1 Picea engelmannii
GGAATAAAATGGGCAGCTTTAGTAAGCTTGTCCACCACCACCATGATTGAATCATGCTGCTTGCTTGTTCTGGGCAATCCTGTGATAAAATCCATGGTTACCACATCCCATTTCCACTCAGGAATAGGTAAAGGATGCAACAAACCTGTTGGGTGTCTATGCTCAGCCTTAGCCTTTTGGCATTCCATACATCTGGCGATGTATTCAACAATTTATTTCTTCCACCTCAGTCCTATTTGTGAAGAAGAAAGATGGGACGTGGAGGCTACCTTTTTTCTTACCAAGGATTTTAGCGCACTATGTAACAACCTGTATACACTTGCGACGGATTTACATAACACATACAGTCCTGTATATATATTCCACATGCATTTAACAGTAATTAAACACGTTTAAGTCTCAGAGTAAAACATATAATTTTACTGCTACGATTAAACAATCCATAACATTCCATAATAATTCATATACACAGTGGTATCATGATAATATGTACATCACAATCATGTGGAAATGTGATAAGAACATAATTAGATACTTATCTTGTAGCAGTGGAGAAATCCACCAACCAAATGCAGGCCTTCCACGAACCTCCCAGCCGTAGACCGCACTGCTCCTCAACTCAACAGTGGGTCACCCCCGAGCTGGGACTGAGCTCCACCCCAGGGCAAGGAATCCTAGGCTAGGCTGAGGTTACACGGAAAAAAACACCAGAATATCTAGAAGGATTCTTTCCAAAGATGCCATCTTACGCCCACTATTGCAAGACTCTCATTCCCCACATGCCTGTTCTGCCCGAATGTATACACCTTCACACGCACAGTCCATCGGTGCTAACCTCCCTCTCTAGGTCTCAACAACAGGCCAGATCAGGAAGTCTCAGAGCCCGTAGCTAGTGTTGGGCACTCTCTGGAAGAAACCACTTCCCAGCAAGCTCTTTCACCTGGAAAGAGTTGCTCACAGGCCAGCAAGCCTCACGCAGTCCATAACTGCGTGCCACAACAAACATAGGGAAAACAAACACAGGCTTTCCAAGAACTGGTTCAGCAGCCACAGGATATTCTCACGGTCAAGATTTCTGAACAAGGTTCCACGCACAAGCTCGCTCAGCTTTTCCTGGGCAAACAGAGACTCTTTCCCGAAATTGACATCGACATTTCGTTTAGGGAATGCACACATTGGTTTTCTCTCACAGACAGACTCCACGGTTCTGAACAAGGGTAAACACGCATTCTTCAGCACCCAACATGGGATTCTTCTCTATAACAGACATACACAAAGTCTCTTGCAGACTAGCTCCTCCGGCTCCTGCTCAGGGAAGTCGGGTCGAATGAAATGCGAGATATCCCCTCACATGGTTCATCTCGGCTCTTATATTTGCATGCACCAGGGTTGACACTTGTCACCTTGGGAAATGCATGCATTCCCATATCATGCATCCCTTTTTCACGTTTCCCCTGCCAGGAACTTAGGATAAAATAAAAAATACACATGTCTTTTGGGAAATAATATTAAAATATTATACCCAGGCTTAAGCCCCCTAGGCTTAGCCCCTAGGCTCAACACTTAGCCCCATTTTCCCACCTTACAGTCCTTAGTCCCTTTCCCACTCTGTGGACGCTCAGTCCCCCTTCACTCATTCATCGTGGTCGGTCTGCACCTGGCAGTGTTTATATTTTATTAATCACTCTGCATACATACAAGTACATCAGCAGGCTCTTGGTCTTCAACACTTAGGCTCCCTGGCCTAACAAACACATAAGACTACCAGCTTATACACAACTTGGCTCACCAGCCTATAGAACATATTTACAATTCACTTCATATATCATGATTTGCAACGGGGCTCGGCCTTGGGGACACTACTATCCCCCTCCCCTTATTTTTGCACTGTCCTCAGTGCAATTTTACACAGTATCTGCAAACTTTTCAAAATTTTCAAAAAGATGCGGGTACTCTGCCCGCATAACCTCTTCATGCTCCCATGTCGCGTCCTCAGGACCGTACCAGGTCCACTGGACCTTTACAAGTTCTATAGCTCGATTCCGGAGCTGTTTGCTTTTCTTGTCCAATATGCGCATAGGATGCACTTGCAGGACACCTTCTGGTTCTACCTGAATCACAGTCCAGTCGATAACATGATTAGCATCAGGTACATATTTCTTAAGCAGTGAAACATGAAACACATTATGTACAGTCATAGATGTAGGTAATGCAAGCATGTATGCAACTGGCCCAATCCTTTCCAGGATCTCAAATGGCCCACAAAATTTTGTTGCCAACTTGGCGCAATTTCTTAGCTTTAGGGAACCCCTGTTAGTTCTCACTTTCAGGAAAACATGGTCACCCACTTTGAATTCTCTATGGGTTCTGTTATTATCAGTGTAACTTTTTTGCCTGTCCTGGGCATCTTTCAGGTTCTGTTTGATTTTTATCATGTGATCTTCCATCTCTTTGAGTAGTTCAGGTCCAACTACTACTCTGTCAGCTGGATTATCCCATCTCACTGGAGTGTTGCACTTTCTTCCATAAAGTGCTTCGAATGGGCTCATCTTCAGAGATGTATGATACCCATTATTGTAGGCAAATTCTACCAGATGCAGGTAGTCTTCCCACCTTGATGGTTTATCCATCACATACATTCTCAGCATGTCTTCTATTACTCTATTTACTCTCTCTCTCTATCCATCAGACTCAGGATGATACGTTGTACTAAAGTTCAGATTCGTTCCGAATCCTTTGAACAGTCATTTCCAGAAATTCGAAGTGAATTTCGGGTCCCTATCAGACACAATTGTCTGAGGAATTCCATGCAAGTGTGCAAATTCTTTTAAAAAGATATCAGCAACCTCTGCTGCTCTCTGGTTGGTTTTCAGTGGAATAAAATGGGCAGCTTTAGTAAGCTTGTCCACCACCACCATGATTGAATCATGCTGCTTGCTTGTTCTGGGCAATCCTGTGATAAAATCCATGGTTACCACGTGCCATTTCAACTCATGAATAGGTACAGGCTGCAACAACCCTGCTGGGTGTCTATTCTCAGCCTTAACCTTTTGGCATTCCATACATCTAGTGATGTATTCAGCAATTTATTTCTTCCACCCCGACCAAAAATAATGGCTTTTGACTACTGCCACAGTCTTCTGATATCCAGGATGTCCAGCATAAGCCACATTATGCATCTCCTTTAGAATTGCTAGCTTCAATTCTCGGTCATTAGGTACATACACTCTGTTTTTATACATAAGTAAACTATCAGTTCTCAAGGTGTAACTTTCCTGGTTTTGTGGTTTCTCATGCTGCTGTAGCTTTGCTACAAGTCTTTTGTACTGCAAATCAACATTTCCAGCTTCAAGAATCCTGTCTTTAATCTCAGTTTTGTACATGCTAATGGCTGTAGCATGTAATTCGTGCGCTTTTCTGTTGAGCGCATCAGCCACCTTATTTTCTTTCCCTTTGATATGCTGGATATCAAAGTCATATTCACACAGAAATTCCAGCCATCTAATTTGTCCGGCATTTAAGGTTGGCTAATCAAATAAATATTTCAGATCGTTGTGGTCTGTTCTTAATTCGAATCTCTTCCCCATGAGGTAATGTCTCCATTTTCTCAAGGCATGGACGATTGCTGCCAGCTCCAAATCATGGGTGGCGTAATTCTTCTCGTGTTCCTTCAACTTCCGGGATTCATAGCAAACTAGAAATCCTTCTTGGCTGAGAACTCCTCCTAGCCCTTCCTTACATGCATCTGTCCACACTACATAATCCTTGTTTGGATCTTCTATCCTCAGGATTGGAGCACTAGTGAGTAGCTGCTTCAATCGCTGGAAGATGCTCTCACATTCATCAGTCCACTGGAACTTCTTTCTCTTTCTTTGCAAGGAAATGATAGAATGGGCTATCTTTGAGAATCCGGCTATAAACCTCCTATAGTAGCCTGCCAGACCCATAAAAGATCTAACTTCTGTCACATTCCTTGGCGCTGGCCATTCTTGAATGGCCTGTACCTTCTCAGGATCCACAATGATCCCCTCCTCTGATATAATGTGTCCCAAGTAATGGATTTTCTTTTGGTAAAATGAGCACTTGCTCATTTTTGCGTACAACTGGTGTTCTCTCAACACCTGCAGCACCATTCTAAGGTGTTGTTCGTGTTCTTCCTATGTCTTGGAATACACCAAGATATCGTCCAAGAAGACTATGACAAACTGGTCCAGATAATTTCTGAACACTCCATTCATTAAGCACATAAAGACAGCAGGCGCATTGGACAGTCCAAAAGACACCACTGTAAATTCATAGTGACCGTACCTTGTTCTAAAGGTGGTCTTGCTGATGTCTTCATCTTTTATCCTCACTTGATGATATCTAGATCGAAGATCTATTTTCGAAAATATTTTCGCATCCTTCAACTGATCAAAAAGATTATCAATCCTCGGCAGAGGATACTTGTTCTTGACAGTGACCTTATTCAACTGTTGAAAGTCAATGCACAACCTCAACGTCCCATCTTTCTTCTTCATGAATAGGACTGGGGCTCCCCACGGTGACACGCTGGGACGAATGTAACCTTTCTTTAGTAGCTCTTCGAGCTGCAGTTGCAACTCTTTCAGCTCTGGTGTGCTCATTCTATAAGGAGCCTTTGAAATTGGAGCTGCTCCAGGGATCAGATTTATAGAAAAATCGATGTCCCTCTTCGGAGGTAGTCCAAGCACCTCCTGAAAAACGTCCTCAAACTCTTTGAGCACCCTGTGGTCTTCCAGATTCGAGACCACATTTTGGAATACTTCTTCCACCCGGGCTGCAAATAATTGACAGTCTTTCCAGTAACATTTCTTCAACTGCATGTCTGAGATTTCTCTAACAGCCACGGCTCTGGGAATTCCTTGAACTGTTACCTGATTTCCCTCTTCGTCCAGACATGTGAATCTCTTGTTACGACAATCCAGAAGGGCATGGTGCTGGTCCAACCAGTCCATCCCAATTAAGCAATCATATGAGCCTAAAGGTAGAATGTTCAATTCAACCTTAGTGCTCATTCCTTTCATGTACACCGAACATGACTTAACCAATTCGGTGACCTTCCTCTTGGTACCCCATTTTTATTATTATTAAAATTTTAGTTTTATTTATATTATTATTTTATATTAATTTTTTTTCATTCTTCAAATTTTTTATATTTTATAGCTTTTTCAAATTTTAAAAAAATAATTACACATTTTTTTTTATTAAATTTATAATTTCATAATATTATTATTTAACTTTATTTTGACTATCATTTTACTTTTACTATTTATTAAATTTATAATTTAATAATATTATTATTTAACTTTATTTTGACTATCAATTTACTTTTACTATTTATTAAATTTATAATTTCATAATATTATTATTTTACTTTATTTTGACCATCAATTTACTTTTACTAATAGATTTAATCTTCATTTTATTAAATATATCCTTCTTATCTACTACTAATTCCCTTCTAAAACTATTTACTCCATAGACTAACTCTTATCTATCACAAACTGCGTGTTAAAGAAAAGCAAGGTGATGCACGTACTTTAAGGCCATGTTCGTTCCTTGCTTGGAAAATTATGTGCTTGCACTTATTATAATTTTTGTGTGGCTTAATTACGTTGAAAGGCGTACACCTATTGACAATGGGCACAATTAATCACCTTTTAATTTAAAATTTTAATTTTATGGCTAACAATTGAAGATGCTGGCATATTCTTAGTCATACTCTCTAATCAATGGATGAAATTTAATGCTCATAACTTCCTTGCATTTCTGAATACTTCTGTTACCTTGTTTACTTTTTCACATTTACTTAATATGATTAAGAAATTACTTCTCTAACCATTGATTGACAGGTTCACTGATTAAGAAAAAATAATATGTATAAAACTTTGCATTGCCACGTTCCTTGAGATTAAACATTTGTAGCTGGACGCAGTGGTAGCTGGACGTCGTTTCAACTAGCATAGCGACGTTTCAGTGGCCGATACCTTTCAGCGTTCTCCAGCCGTGAGTCAACTGTGCTAGTATTATACTGCTGAGAGTCAAGTTTGCGCTTGATTGCATATTTGTTTGGTTATTGATCAAAATTTAGTAAATTTAATTTTTTATTTTCATATTATTTAAAAATTGATTTATCTATTCCATTAATCTAATGTTTTATTACAAAGGCGTCTAAGGTAATCATTGTTTTTCATGAACTCGGCAGATGGAATCGATTCCAAAGTCCAACAACTCTGCAACTTTGAAAGATGGTATGGACTCAGAAGCTGTAATCATCATTTTTCATGAACTGGGTGGATATCAGGAGTAATAACTACCCAGATATAAAGTATTAAATGTTTTGCATACTCTAAGTGTGGGTCTAACAAGAGGCTTATTGTTTGCCAAGTAATCTAGACAGCCAGATAACCAAATCTCTTGAATTTATAGATAGGTAAAAGACATGTGTCAGTAGTACTAGATGTCTCCAACACACAAATTTGAGAAATTAAGATATTCAAGTGGATATGTTGTCCTCCTCATATTTTATGTACAAGACAAAAACTTGTGTGCTTCTTTCTCTTGTCTGTTTTTGTTTATATTTGTTTTAATTTAATGTCGGACAAACTGAGTACAATAAGTAATATGCACCATGTAGTAAGTGAATGATTGGTAATGTACTATTTCTATCATGTTTGTTGGATGGTGAATAGTGTCCAACAAACTGAGTACAATAAGTAACATGCACCATGTAGTAATATACTCTTTCTATCATGTAATGATTGGTAATGTACTCTTTCTATCCTGTTTTATTTATATATGTTTTAGTTTAATATCAAACAAACTGAGTACAATAAGTAACATACACCATGTAATAAGTAAATAATTGATAATGTACTCTTTCTATCCTGTTTGTTGGATGGTGAATAGTGTAATATTCAAAAAAACATAAAATGATTAATGCACATCAATCATTAACATAACATAACTTATAGTTTTATCCAATTAAACATAACATTTTTTCTTATTTAATTCCTATACACACTTAATTTACAATCTTAAACATAAATTTATTTATACACCACCATATTTACAACTCTATCCTCCCACTTTCAACAATAATGGCACTTTCATAACTTTCCCTGGCCTCTCTTCCTTCATTTCAGTTCGAAGATTTACCTCGGCAGGTATTGCCATGCTATACAGGCTCGCTGATTAAGATTTACCTCGGCAGGTATTGCCATGCTATGCAGGCTCGCTAACTAATGTTTTGTTTGGAATACAGTGTTCAAGTAAAACACAAGTGAGGACTCGGTGCTGGAAGTGAATTTGCAAGTCTTAGCTTAGTACAATGCATGGAACCTATCTTTCCAAGGTCAGATTATCTTTTTGAGTGCATAGGATGGTACTTTCTAAAGTGCAAAAGGCTTTTTGCTGCATAGGGCGTTACTTTTTTATTAGTTTCTGTCCAAGGTAAGAGTATAGTCATCGTTGACTACTTAGTGTGCAGTTTAATTGCAAATTTTCTTTATTTTCTTAGTTGGTAGTTTGATTGTAATTTTTTTTAAACTAAATATAAAAAGATTTTCATAATTATTTTTTATTTAAAAAAAWATATATTTTTTTCTATAATTTTATTGAAATTCAACTATGAAGTATTAAGGGTTATCAATTTTATTAGACCTCAACTTTAAAKTTTTATAATCTTAACTTCGTGGCTACCAGCATTCAAAGCTATTGTCCATTCCTTCATCTAAGAATTATGRGTTATAATGGCATTAAATTATTTGTCATGGAGTTTATTCTTTGGATATTAATAATGTATTGAAKTACTAAGGGTTATCAATTTTATTAGACCTCAACTTTAAAGTTTTATAATCTTAACTTGGTGGCTACCAACATTCAAAGCTATTGTCCATTCCTTCATCTAAGAATTATGAGTTATARTGRCATTAAATTATTTGTCATGGAGTTTATTCTTTTGATATTAATAATGTATGTTGTTTTCCATTCCTTTATTAAGGAGGTATAATGGCATTAAATTGTTTGTCATGTTTTTATTAGTGAGAGTCAATCTCCACTATGTATTTTTTCCTTTGTCTAATATTAAAAATGTATTCCCAACCTTTATGAGTACTATTGAAGCAGTCCTAAAGCTTATCCAAAGATTGTAGCTTTTTACAAGCACATGTACTTTGGACTAAGGATTTCCAAGATGGAGTAAACCCATTCAAATTAATATGTATCAACTCTTCATCCTCCACTTTTTTCCCTATGGTAGCCAACTAATTTCTCAATTTTGTGATCCTCCCCAAGTGGCTAACCACTCATGGGGATGGCTAAGAGATTGTTTCTCAAGAGCATTTTCTTAAAGATGTTTATACTTTGGTACAATGCAATCAAAGCATAATGCATCTCCTTGTCATCTTCTTCTTTGCAATGTGAGTGATCAAATGATCCTTCACCAAATCAAGAATGATTCTCTTTGAATTGGCCTCCTTTTTATTATGCTCAACCAATTGTTTTTTATTGGTAGGTGTAATGATCTCTTTTTCAACATGATCCCAAAGCTCAATCTCTTCTAATAGCATTTGCAGTCTATACTTTCAAGGTGTAGAATTGGAAGCACCTAAAATCAAAATCAACAACAAATCAAGTAAATCACCCTTATAGGGTTCAAGCCCTTGTTCCAAACACACTAGGGTTTTAGACCCAACAACGTATCAAAGGTTAAACACCTCTCCCATGCATTGAACATTTAAAATACTCAACTCCCTCTTCAACAAGAGAACAATCTTTAGTGAAATCACCTCTCATACCATGTGAAAATTTTGAAAAATCTACACTAGAAAAAACACTTGATAAATATGCAACCATATGGCTGACTCTCAAATATAAATTATAGCAACAAAATACTCCATCTTTGTCCAACCAAATCACTAGGCAAGTTCAAATCCAGTTCACAAGTTCAAATCCAGAGGGGGGTAGGATATGTATACCTATGTAGACTTTACCAATCAAATCAGGCGGAGAAAGGTCCCTTGTCCCACAAACAAGAGAGCCTCATACACCAATTTGATGTGGCTTGACTGTGACCTTAAAAATAAATTATTATTATTATTATTATGTACTTGAATTCATAACCTTCACAATATTAACATTGTATTAATAATAATAAAATGTATATAATTAACATTGTAATTTGAAAAAAAAAAACTATATATATATATATGATATTTATAAACTATAGATGAATTTTCCACTTACCACATAGAATCAGAAAGTCAAAATAATTTAATTTAAAAACTATGACGATATACACGACAGCTCTGAGATGTCTATACAATTATGCCGCTTACATCAAAGAAAAGAATGAGATCACTATACAATTATTGCTGGACGTAGTGTGTGAATGGGATTGCTCTTCCTGTTTGGCGCTGGTAACATCTTCTGCCGTTGCCAATGTCTACACATTTAAATCACCAAATAACATACAATATCGGTGCGTCATTTATTAAATGTAGGGATTAATGGATGGAGTTAACGAACATTATATTGGGCAGAACATCAAACTGTATTATTTGAATTGGGACGGGTGCAGGGGTGTACCATATAAAGGTTTGTATTTTCATGATAAAAAAAATCTCTTTTTGACTTGTTATCAATTTTTCTCCAACTAAAGACTATTTTGTTCCTCTTTGGCAGTAACTATTTCATTGGTTTCCTTCAGACTTGCACAGGTATAGTTTCCTTAATACTTGCACAGGTATTGGTTTCTTTGGTAGATATTTCAAGACTCAAAATCTTTATGGACACTAGAATTTAGAAGTTTTCTGTTTCTCAAATTTAATGTTTGTATAGATCTTTTGTGGCTGCCCTGTTGCTGTGTAGATGGTTCTTTTATGCTTGGGACTTCTCATTCTCCCCGCATTTTCCTTTAAAACCCGTGTGATGAAAGACTGCGAGCTTTAGTTTTTAAATTCTTGAAAATTTACCCCACATTCCTTTTCTAAAACCTAATTTTAGGTGTGAAAACATGAGAGATTGCACGTTTTAGTTTAAAAATGCTTCAAAGTTTATCGAACAATTTTCTTTTAAAACTTATGGTTTATGATCATTATTATTTTCCTTCATTTTGGGAATAAATTTTTCAAAATTTCTGATATTTTTTTATGAAATATATGTCTAGAAGACGAAACCGTGCAAATTTTGGTTCCTTTTAGTTTAAATTGTTTAAAATTTATGGCACATTCTTGTTTTTTCCATTCATAAATTTATATACAAACAAAGATCTTCCCACTAAAAGCTGTAAAAGATTTGGCTTCGGTAACTGTAATTGTATATATTTATAACATACACTAATTGTGAAAGGTCCGAACAAAAATAATAAAATTATACTAATAACATAGGTTATCAAAATCGACTATAGTGAATAAAGAAAATACCAAATGACAACATACTAATCAACTTACCATGTTTGATGGATTTAGCTTTGTATGTCCTCAATTTGAAATTTTGAATTGTTCCCACACAACTAGATTAAACATACAACAAACAACTTCAAAATAGGGAAATCAAGTTGCAATGATATCCTTGTGCATACCGTTTGAGTTTAGTTTATAGATGCTAGAGTAGAAGAAAACCCACTTAGTATATAATATTCAATTTTTTTGATTGAGAGCTCAGACTTTCGTCAAGAAGCAACGAAGAGAATTTGGTTCAAAATTGAGGCAGCAAAACCTCGAGCTCTTAGATGAAGTAGCATTCTGCAGTTCCTCGATGGTCCTGCCACTTGAAAAAACTGCCTTCATTCCAATGAGCACTTGAGCATTTTTTTATGGTTGGGTGACGAGGGTATTAAAGATGGGCAGCTCCCCCATCGGATCTTCTTCGACCCATCTTCAAATTTGAATTAAAAAAAAAAAAAAAGAAAAAAGACCATTCCACTACCTCCCTCTACAATGTTCAGAGGACCTATGCATTTTGGGTAGGAGCCAGCCAGCAACGAGACAATCCATCCTTGCATGTTAGGGCTTAACGCATAATATCCACATGGAAAAAACGTGAACAGACAGATTTGGCTATCATATGAATTGTAATCTTAGATTAATTTAATGAATGTACATAAAATAATTGATTAAAGATGTTTTAATTAGTGATAAGACATGGACATGCAGTCTGCCTCCCAGGTATGAGAACCCATATGCATGTATTACACATGTTTCTCTCTCCTAGGGGTCTGGATAGTTCCAATTTGGTCCCAAGCAACAAGGCATGTCCTCTTTTTTTTTGGTGAGGTGTCCTCGGCATGCCCTTTAGCCCTCTGGTTGCTATTTTTCCAAGCCATTTTACTCGTATAAATTCTGACGTGATGACAAAGAGGCCAGTATTGAATTACTCATATCAATTCTGACCGGATGCAAAAGAGACTAGTATTGAATGGTTGGACAGCTTCAAACACTAGGTAGGGATTAGGGCTCAACGCCAAACAGAATATGTTTAGTCGTAGCTTATTCAAACAGATTATGTTTCGATTTTATATTAAGCTTGTTTAGGTAAGTCATGTTGGTCACTTACTTCAGCTTTGTTAGTTGGAAATGGTATGTTGTTATGAGATATAATTACACTAAAATCAATTTATCGTTTCCTCTCTATCTTTTTCTATTCGGACATTTTTTTATTCATTGTTGAAGATAAGCTTGATGCTCAGCCTACCCAGCAGTCATCAAATCATACACAGCAGTGAAATAAATGCTCTGCAGTCAGTCCTGAGTTTTACCCAGGACTGTTGTTGATCCTCTTAAATAGATTTTAGCTAGTCATCAGATCTTCAATGCACGTGGTTGTAGTGGTTAGGATATTTTTCAACTTTGTTTTATATAAGAAGTAGAAGTATGTTAATTTTATAGATAGAGAAGAAGATAGATAGAAAGAATTTCTGAATAGAGGAGGAATAACAAGTGCAGCAACACTGATTGTAATTGAAGATTGTTGGCAATATAAATCTGGTTTTTCTTTCTGCATATACAACATAATTGAATATTCTGTTTTGTACTCTGTTTATTGTACAAACTTTGTTTTCTTTTCCCACAGATTGGTATCAGAGCAGGTTATAGGAGGTGTTTTGTGTTTATATTGTGGTTCTTTAAAATGGGTAGCAACAATAACATGTGGCAGCAAGTACCATAATTTGATGGGAAATATTATGATGTTTGGTGTATCAAGATGAAGACAATTTTCTGCTCTCAAGTGTTGTGGGAGCTAGTTGAAAATGGTTTTATTGAGCCCGCAGACCAGGTTGCATTCAATGCACTCACTCAAGCTCAGAGGAACACATTGAAGGAGAACAAGAAGAAGGATGTCGAGGCTCTTTACTTTATACAGACAACTATGGGAGATTCCATTTTTCCAAGGATAGCAGCAGCTACAAAATCCAAGCAAGCATGGGAGACTTTGAAAAACGCATACCAAGGCAGCAGCAAGGTAAATCTTGTCAAGTTACAAATGTTAAGAAGAGATATTGAAAATTTGCAAATGAAGGAGTTTCAGTCAGTCAATGATTTTTTTACCTGTACTATGAGCTTGGTTAATCAAATTAGAACTAATGGAGACACTCTTCACGATCAAAGAATCATTGAAAAAACCTTGAGAAGTCTTTCTCCCAGATTTGATCCTATTGTTGTAGCAATAGAAGAGTCAAAGAATTTAACTCAAATGTGTCTAGATGAGCTTATGGGTTCCTTGCAAATCCATGAACAAAGGCTGAATAGATCATCTACCATCTCTTCTGAGCAATCTTTTAGATCTCAAGTTTCAGTTAGAGGAAGAGGAAGATCATCCGACAATAGAGGTGTTGCTAGAGGCGGTGGAAGTAAAAGCTTCAGCAATAGCCATGAAAGATGACAAAGATTGGATATTATGCATTTGAATGTAGAAAAAAAAATACGATATGTATCAACAAAATCCAAATTTCATTAAGAGGGAAGAAACTAAAAGTGAAAAGAAAAAAAAATTGTTCATCATTTGCAATGTAGCATAAGAAAAAAATAAGGATGTTTGGTACTTAGATAGTGGTTGTAGCAATCACATGAGTGGAAACAAAGAAATGTTTTCTAGCATTGATGAATTTGTGAAATCTGAGGTGAGAATGGGAAACAACAACAAATTTCTAGTCATGGGTAACAGATGCATCTCCATTTGCACCAAGCAAGGTGAAATTAAACAAATTCAAGATGTATACTATGTCCCCAATTTAAAACACACTCTCATTAGTGTTGGGCACTTAGCTCAAAAGGGATATAAGGTTATGTTTGAGAATGGAGAATGAATTATTTTTTATAGAAATGGTAGTGATAGTCAAATTACAACAATTAACATGACAAACACAATAATGTTTCCTTTAACCATGAAGAATGAATTTTCAGCTGTATTCAAAGTTGATGCAATAGACCAATCTAGGTTGTGGCATCTAAGATATGGTCACTTGAGTTATGGTGGACTGAATTTTTTGTATAAGAAGCAGATGGTAAGAGGACTACTTTTGATTGAATATCCTACTAAAATATGAGGGATGCATTTTGGGAAAAAAACATAGAAATGCTTTTCCCTCTCATAAATCGTGGAGAGAATGAATTACACTTGAGTTGATTCATTCAGATTTGTGTGGTCCTATGCAAACCCCCTCTCTTGGCAAAAGTCAGTATTTTATAACATTCATAGATGATTTCAACAGAAAAACATCGGTCTATTTTTTTAAGTATAAATATGGGGCCTTTGAGATCTTCAACCAATTCAAGGCCCTAGTTGAGAAACAAAGAAGACACTACATAAAGGTCCTAAGGACTGACAAATGAGGAGAATACATATCAAATGAATTTCTAAATTTTTGCAAAGAACATGGAATCAAGAAGCAATTTACAACAAGGTATACACCACAACAGAATGGTGTGGCAGAAAGGAAAAATAGAACCATTCAGGAAATGGTTAGGAGCATGTTAAAGGATATAGGATTGTCAAATGAATTCTAGGGTGAAGCAATAGAAACTACAATTTATTTTTTTAATAGATTTCCCACAAAAAGTGTTCGTAACATGATTCCACAAGAGGCATGAAGCAAGAAAAAACCTAGTCTTGAAGACTTGAGAGTCTTTGGTTGTGTTGTATTTCAACATATACCCACAGAAAAAAGACAAAAATGGGATGATAAAGGAGAAAAATGTGTTTTTATTGGATATAGTGAACAATCAAAGGCATACAAACCATACAATCCCAAAACAAAGGACTTAACAATGAACATACATGTGATATTTCTTGAAGATGAAGCATGCAATGATCAACAAGGAACAAAAGAAGATGTTGGGGCAACAATACCTCCTATGAACTTATCAAATGGAACACACGGTATTTCCACGGTGATACCTCAAAGCATTTGCATTCAACATGGAGCACAAGGTGTCACCCAAGTGACACCTCCATCGACAAGGTCCCAAGTTGACCCCCCAAAAAACTCCTCCAATAGGAACTCCTAACACAAAAGGAAGAACCAATCCATCATCTTCAAGATATCATGGTCAAGAAAAATAAGAATCATGATGAAGATATATGAGACATCTAGGTATGAAGATGATGATAATGAATTTGTGATTTTTTCTTTCTTTTATGAATTTGATTCTATTTATTTTGAATATGCGGTAAAAGAAAGAAAATGGTGTGATGCCATGGATGAAGAAATGCAAGCAATTGAAAAAAATGAGACATGGGAGCTAGTAAACCTTCCAGCATGAAAATAAGTTATTGGTGTCAAGTGGGTTTATAAAACCAATAATGATGTAGAAGGAAGAATTGAAAAACACAAAGCACGACTTGTGGTCAAAGGGTATAAAAAACAACATGGAAGAGATTATAGTGAAACCTTTTCTCCTGTAGCAAGGATGGAAACAATACAAGTTGTCTTGGAAATAACAACTCAACACAACTGGAAAGTCCATCAAAAGGACGTAAAATCAACATTTCTCAATGGAGTGTTAAAGGAAGAAGTATATGTTCAACAACCCCCTGGTTTTGAAACTCTCGGACTTAAGAAGAAAGTGTATAGGTTGAAGAAAGCCTCGTATGGGCTCAAGCAAGCACCCAGGGCTTGGTATAGTCGCATTGACTCATACTGTTGAGCAATGGTTTTAGTAAAAGCAGTAGTGAGCCAACACTTTACATGAAAATCAACAATCAAGGTGAAATTCTAATTATTTTCTTATATGTAGATGATTTGATTTTTACAGTAAATATCAATTTGTCCATAGAATAATTCAAAAAAGCAAAAAAGAAATAATTTGAAATGACAGATATGGTCTTATTGATATACTTTCTTGGTATAGAGGTTAAAAAAAAAAAAAAATTTGAAATGACAGATATGGTCTTATTGATATACTTTCCTGGTATTGAGGTTAAAAAAACAAATGAAGGTATCTTCATATCTCAAACCAAGTATGTAGGGGATATCTTGAAGAGATTTAGGATGTTGAATAGCAAGCCAACACCAACACCAACAACAACATGTTTGAAGCTAAGCAAAGATGATTGCAATAGCAATGTGGATCCAACATTTTATAAAAGTATGGTTGGAAGTGTTATGCATCTAACAACAAGAAGACCTAATATCATGTATGTAGTTAGTCTAATCTCGAGGTTTATGGAAACTCCAAAGGAAACACACTTGCACGTAGGCAAAATAATTTTAAGGTATGTGAATGGCACCAAAATCCATTGAATTTTATATATTGCAGTAGATAACTTTCAGTTACTTGGGTACATCGACTACGATTGGGGAGGAAATATAGATGATCGAAAGAGCACATATGGATATGTGTTCCAAATTGGGTCAGAAGTTATTTCATAGGCATGAAAGAAACAACCCATTGTGTTACTTTCCACATCAGAAGCAGAGTATATGGCAGCAAATGAAACAACTTGTCAAGTTGTCTGGTTAAGAAGGATATTATCAGATCTGAATCAGGAGCAACAAGAGGAAACACCAATATTCGTGATAAACAATCCTCTATATCTCTATCAAAGAATCCATTGTTTCATAGACACAAAAAACACATATCCATGAGGTATCATTTCATGAGATAATTGGTTGAAATTGGAGAGATAAATTTGAAATTTTGCAAGTCAGAGGAGTGAATTGCAAACATATTCAGAAAAACATTTCCAAAGGAGAATTTTAAGCAACTAAGAGAAGATCTGGGACTCATTGACCTCAAAAAATACTTCTTTGCAACTATCCCTCATGGCGATATTACCAGTTTAGGGAAGTCAATCTTAAGGGGGAGTGTTGAAGATAAGCTTGATGTTCAACCTACACTGTAGTCATCAAGTCATACACGACAATGAAATAAATTCCTTGTAGCCAGTTTTGACTTTCACCCAACACAATTGTTGATCCTCTTAAATAGATTTTAGCTATTCATCAGATCTTGAATGCATGTGATTGTAGTGGTTAGGATATTTTCCAGCTCTATTTTATATAAGCAGTAGAAGTATGTTCATTTCATAGATAGAGGAGAAGATAGATTGAAAGAATTTATGAACAGAGGAAGAATAGCAAGTGCAACCGCACTGACTGCAATTAAACATTGTTGGCAATATAAATATGGTTTTTCTTTTTGCATATACAACATACTTGAATACTTTGTTTTGTACTATGTTTATTGCACAAACTTTGTTTTATTTTCCCACATTCATGTATTTCAAATCTATCCTGTATGTTCTCTATTCATGTATCTAAAACTGATATGCTTGGATTGTATCCTTAAAAACAAATTTGTATTGTGAATGAATTATGAAACTTTTATATTTATATTCATGTATTTCAAATCTATATTGTCTATTCTCTATTCATGTATTTAAAACTGATATGCTTGGATTGTATCCTTAATTTTTTTTTTTGTATTGTGAATGAATTATGAAAATTTTATAGTAAGTTCGGTGTAATGTATGTAAGCCACTACAACCATTTCTCTTGTGCGAGAGAATCATGGTATATAAGAAACATGGTAGGAGCTAGAGGATATTTGGCAAACTAAAGAGCAAGCGTTCAGATATTTTCTAGTGTTCACTGACCGATAGTCGAGGTGCCACCATTAGCTCCATTTCATATACGATAATTAATCTATTTGAACATTTTAACGTTTCATACCAAAGTATTAATTTCTTCTAGAAAAATTATGCAAAGTCATATATATTTTGTCCTCCCAAATCAATATCATTAAATATCATTCATTGATTTGGGAAGATACTAGCATATTTTTAGTTGTCTTCCCAAATCAATGAATGATATTTAATGTTCATAACTTCCTCTCATTTCTAAATGGATCTGTTAATCTGTTTACTTTTTAACATTTACTTAATAATATTAAAAAAATATTGTTTTCCCATTTGAATGCCACGATTTAAGTGATTAGAAAAAAATAATATTTATACAACTCTTTAATGCCACGCTTGAGTGATTAACAGTCACTACCTCATTGCCACATATGGCATGTATCAATTTCAATTAAAACATGTGTGCATTTCAATTTCAATCAAAGTATGCATTACCAGATAGAGCATGGGGGAGCATTACCTCCTTACCAATTGGAGAGCCGTGGGTTTTTAATTTCAATTTCAATTAAATCACGGGTTACCAAGTGGAGCCCCATGCACCGCTATTAGGGAGTCGTTTGTTTTTTTACTATAGTTTCAATTTCAATCAACGCATGGGTTACCAAGAGGAGAGCATTGGATCGTTGTCTCTTTACGAGGTGGCGATCCATGTGTTTTTAATTGTGTGCACATTTCCCTCATCATTTGCAGTTCCTCGCATTTAATTGTGTGCACATTTTTAGTTCTTGTTTTTTTTTTATGGTAACATTTGAGTTCTTGGCATTTTCCTTCCCACCCTTTGTTCTTATGTTTCAGTTCCTGACATCTTCAATTCAAGAAATAATTCATCGTCATTTACTCAACCTACATAAAATGATGCAAAAAAGAAATTGTTAGGAATGGGGGGAGTTGTTGGTTCAATGATAGGTAAACAACTATTGTATTGTTTCAACCGATTTTTTCCACTATTACTTGGACGTCATCGGTTACCATTTCTGATTGTTTTTTTTGTTTGTTTTCCAATACAGGATGTGATTCGAGTCATGTGATTGGCATAAATGAATCTAGTGATATCCAAAAGGACTAGCTTGGACATCCAAGGTTTGTTCCATATCCCGAGCCTTTCTTATGTTGAATTTTAAAGGCTTTTAGAGAAGGAATTCTTGCACAACATGGGATTCCAGAACGATAACTACTACCTCCAACATTGTATGAGAGTTTTGCATAGTTGAAAAATCTTAACTCTATCGCATTTCATTTTTAGTTATTTACAATGTTTTGTTTCAGATAGATCCGACATAATAATCGTCTCACACTTTCTCTCACATTATATCCATTGAAACTGTTAGGATCCAATCCTAACCCCTCTCCATGGATCATTATTTAGTAGGATATGTTTTCTATTTAATAAAGGCCGAGATTAGTTAAAAAGGACTAATAAATAAAGAATAATAAGTCAATGTAAGAAGAACTAATAGAAGCTTCCGCTTCTAGAAAGATATTCCTCTAGAATTTTCGTAAGAAGATAGAATTAGTATAAATAAGTGTAGAAGACATTGGATATATTGTCCTAGATATTATTGTAATAGAGCTCTACTCCGCTGGAGGTTTCCCCCTCGAAGAGAAAAATGAACATTGATATAATAATAAAGTTTCTCTTCTTGGTGATTATTCTAGTGTTATTTTGGTGTTCTCCTGATATTTTTTTGGATATATCATTATTGTTTTGTCATTTCCCACTAGATATTTTTTGTTTTGCATAATATATTGTATCAGGAATATTGCAAGTGGTATCAAAGCCCTTTCGAGGGAAATAATTATGGGATAAATTGTTTCCAAGGTGGAGAAGTATTCCAACGTCTTTAATCTACAACGATCTTTCATTACGTGCATAAACCCACAGTCGGGGAGTCATACACACATGAAATACAAGTGGTTCTGAAGCGCACATATGTTGGTCACCCTTGTAACCCATGTTGGTACCCCTTTGAGTGGTAGCGCATCAGAAAACACATGTATACAAATCGACCTAGGTTTATTGGTTCAAAGGTTTGGATTCTCCCTTTCTTTTTATAGGGATTATTACCTTGGCCTTGAGTTTCAGTAGGTTGGTATCCCTCAGCATTGGTATTAGTTTGTTGGTTTGGATTCCCCTACTTTTCATGGTTTTGGTTATATTTCTTTCCCTTCCCATTGTTCTTCTTATGATTTTGATTGGGGAGATTGGGAACATTTTGTTTCATGTACACTTTCCTTTGTGGAGAGGGTGTATGTTGACCACCAAGGGCTTGGGGTACTTTTGTTGGAGAAACCATGACAATTGGTAGAGGGATAGGGAAAGGATAGTATGGATTTATATTAGCCCCAATGCATGAGGATATATTACAAGTAGTTCCATGAACATATTTATGTGCATGAGGAGTATAATAAGAGTTATTGGTACCCACTTGAGATGAGGAGTGAGAAGAATCTCGAGAAGTCTAAGCAAGATATCCATAATAGGTGATAACCCATCCATAAGAGTAACCATATCCATTAGGTCTAGGAGGATTAGGTTGTTTATAGATATGAGACACACATCCTATAAGGTCATTGACCACATTGGATGCCCCCGATGTTGATAAGTCACCTGAGCAAGAGCGAGGGACATCATAAAGGATGGTATATAGATAGCTTGATTGAGCACAAATAAGATTGTATTGTTGTACCTTATAGATGGATTCTTCCTCATCTCTAGGCATAGTCGTGGATACATCCTTCGAAATAGGAGGTAGGAGGGATTTTAGGTACCGGTACATAAGGAATTGATCATTGATATTGGCTTTGCACAAGGCATGTCTTCTACACCACTCATGGATATGATCTAATATATTAGTGGTTGTGGTCTGATGGAAATTAGTTAATATTTATATCCCTACATCATGGTGGACTAGAATATGGAAGAAGGAGATGATTTTTTTTTTTTCTATTGAATCAAAGGCTATATGGGTATTTCTAATTTTGTCTATGTGCCATTTAGTGGTAGTTCCCATTAAAGTGCATTGAAAAAGTCTCAACCTAATCAAATTGTTTTTTATGTAGTTGGAGGAACACCAAAGGTGGAAGGACATGATATGGTTGGAAGTATTCTCCCTAGATTTACCCTCAAACTTATGATGTTAGAGGGAATCTTATTTGGCATATTGGGATAATTTGTATCATGACATATAGGATAATTTATTAAGTTGGTCAAATCAATGAGATTTAAACCTACCATGAAAGGCATTGAATGATGGTTAGCATTATCTTCTACATTCTTTCCTACCATAGTGGAACTTGGGTTGGATGAGGATGAACTAGAGGAAGAAGAACTAGTTCCAAAACTAGATGAACTGGCACCCCTCAATGGTGAGGGGAGTTGTTACTCAAAACAGGTAGAGATTGAAGGTGGGATAGGGGGAGGAACCTTGACTTGTCGACCATGGGAGATAATTTGTCTAGTAAATAACTTAGGTTGATGGCCTTGTAGCCGACGAGAATATCTTTTAGGGGGGAATATGGTGTTCATATGAAAATACCACCCTAATATGAAAAAATATAATAAAAAAGGTTAATACAACAAATAAATGAACTGAGAAAAGAAATGATCAAACAGTACACTTACTATGTGATCAAGTGGTGCAACAAGTGGGTATAAATATGTTTGAATCAAAATCTAGATAGCTTAATTCAAGTAGCTCCATCATATAAAGAGAAATGAATCTATCCTATTAGAAAAACTAGATGCCTTAAAACAAATCCTAGTATATGGATAAGGGCCTTTCAATCGACCAACAAAAAGGGTATTATGGTCCCCACATGCATGATTGAAGGTATAATAGAGACAATTATAACTAGGAGACATTGGGTGATGAAATACCAATGGCCCAGAGAAATCTGTCTTAGGCATCCCCCTCCTATGAGAGACACCTCGGTAAGGATACCTAATAGAATGACCACTAATCTACCTCTTTACAGACACATGTAATAGGTTTCCTTTCCTTCAAGATGAAATATATTAGTCTGGTGATATTTAGTAGTGAAAAAGCAAGGAGTCTCAAGCACACCTCTAGTCCAAATCTAGGCATTGTCCACACCAAAGAGTGCACCTATTACCAAAAAATATATAACCATGTCTGATAGAAAGTATTTTAAAATTACCCTAATAGTCAACTTCTATGTTTCAATATGAAACAACTAAAGGGAATTGTTTGGATGCCTATATCCAATGTCCTAACCTAACTAAAATATTCTTTAGGCCCAAATGGGATTTGATGTGTTAGATTAATTGGTTGATTGTTAGGATAAGCATGGTGGCATGAAACAAGCATATACTTAAGGTGTGGAATGTGTGCATGTGTTGTTTGACTAATTTGAATTTAAATGCTTGAAAATAAAAGTAAATTGCAATCAAATTGAAATCTAAACTAATGAGCAAGTAAGAAAGACAAATATTCAATTGATTAATTGACTCTTTCTATATATAAGTTAAATTTAAAAATTAAAATGGACTTTCTAACATTTAGATTTCAAAATGAAACAATCTACTTTAAATTGTCACTCACAAGCAAACAATTTCAAAGAAAAAAAACCTCCGAATGTAAGAAAAAATACTAAGGTTTTTATGGAACTCTTTTCTTTCACTATTAGGGTTTTTAAATATGAAATAAATGACTAGATAAATCAACAAATAAATCTGATCTATCGTTGCAAGAGAAAGAAAAAAGAATTTTGGAGAAATCAAGGCAATGGATTCTCACACAAATTTAGCACTAAGAGAAATACTAGGTCACAAATGTATGGTTTTCTTCATCCAATATCTATGTTAAAAGAGATGGATAATGATTAACTAGAAATATATAGTTCTAATTATAAGGTTATTGGAATAGAAACAAAAGAGAAATCAATCTAGGGAATGGTACTAGAAACCTAGTGGGGTTGTCTTCTCAATCTTATGATATTATTAAAGAAAATACTTTAGCTACAACAATAGTATTAAAAAATAAACCTATAGGGCCTAAAGAACAATCAAATATCTAGAATAAAATCCTAGAAACTGAAAAAAAAATAAAAAAATTGGGTCCAATGCAAAAACTTACCTGGAAAGGTGTGTTGGCTCTTGTAGAAAATTACCCAGAAAGTGCATTGGTTAATGCTTATAATTGGCAAAAAAATGAATTTTTCAATGTAGGTATTGACCCCAAAAAGTGTGTTGGCACCTGAGAGCTTCCCGATAACTATTAGCTAGCCTCTAAGGTAGATTTAAAGGTTTTTTGACACTTGTTTCCTACAAACACTGCACATAAAGTAACAAACAAAAGACCCCAAAAATATCATAAAAATGAAAGGAAAATATGGAATGGGGTTTACCCACAACCAAGGATGAAGAAATGGATTATATTGTGTAAAATCTGCAACAAGGATTAGAAAATATACAAATCTAGTGGTTGTTCTAGATCACACACAAAGATAATGAAAACAATACTAGAAACCATAGATTTAAATGAATTTATTCACTCTCTATCTTATGATATTCATTAGGAAAATAAACAACTACCAAAAATAAAAAATAAAAATAAAAATAAAAAACTTAGAACAACAAGTATGTAAATTTCCATAGTTAGTCATAATTTTGGAGAAATTTTATGGATAAAAATTGTGTATGAGGTTTTGAAACGTCCAACATTTTGAGTGGACACTCCACCCATCCTTAGGGACATAAAAATATCATATGAAATTTTTTTATTTGGAAAAATTCTCCAACATTAGAACAACAAGCTTATGAAAGATTGAATAAATACTTCATTCCCTCAATGGAAGACATTTTCACATACACCTGTGGGGGATTTCTTGAAGAAGATAGACCCCTTGGCCTCCTCCTTGGTATGGTTTATGTTCTTCCTCAGTGTGTGTCTTGGATACTCTCCTTATGCATTAAAGTAGCTATGGTTGTTTCCAAGATCTCTCCTAAAGGACAATGGGTGTCTTGGATTCTAGATAAATTTCAACAACATTTCCTTACTTTCAATGGATGCTTTATGGAAAATGGAGGTGATCTCTTGAATTTATAAGAAACATAATGGTTATCCTTGATATAGTCATAATAATAAAATATTATTTGTTGGTTGTATCAATTTTAACCATTAATTTTAGGGTTTTGGTATTTTATTTTATTTTTCCTTTTGGTTAATTTCAAGAGGAAAAATTCACAAAGGTGTTTTATGTCTTTAGGAAATGCATATGACTTTAGGAAATGCATATGACTTTAGGAAAAGTGGTTCTTTAGGTCATAATAATGTAAAATGATGTAAAAGTGGGTAGGATACATGGTGCCCATACTATGTGTGGTGTATTTCGGTAAACCTAGCATTTTGTTCTAGGTGAATAAATTTTGGGTTACAACATATATGAAGGTTGGATTCTTGGGAATCAAGACAAAGACTCATTTCTAATAGAAGCATAATGGAGCATTAAGGCATCTCTTGAGATAGTGCATTCAGATATATCTGGCCCAATCCAAGCAACTTCTATTAGTAAGTGTTTGTATTTCAAATTACTTGTTGACTAATCTCATATCACTTCCATTCATAAAGGGAGCTTTAAAATTATGAAAAATGAAATCAATATATTGTTCCATATTAGGGGAGGGGGTATTTTTTAATTGAATCATGGATATAGGAATTTGGGAGAGCGTGGATGGTTTTATAGGTATTTTGGGGTTGTTATACTTTTTGGTTGGGGGTTTCTAGGTAGGAAAACTAATTCCTACACATGAATGATCAATGAAGCTACACTAAATAGATGATAGGATCTTGCTAAGAAATATAATTGGGATAAATAATCATATCTACAAGGAAAATTTGTCTTTGATAGATAAATCATATCTGGTATCATTATGATCATAAATATTTAAAGGGCATGCACTAAGTTTATGGTATTCAAAAATGGGGAAATGTTGTCGAATACATGGATAGGAGGGTTTGATCTATTCCAAGGTTTCAATATCTGTATGGTGGAATTTATTATTGCACCATCTATTGCTACTAGTTCACATATGAGGAATGGTAGCTCTACCATTACTTCCATCCAAATGCATGTCAAATGCAGTAATGGTCTATAAAAATGAATTAAGAAATTTCCATGGCTTAGTGCATATTAAAAAAACAATTGGGATTAGTAATTTATTAGAAGAAAGATGTGCAAAGTTCCCTTCTTTACAATCCTAGATATGTGGTATCATCACCTTTTCGCCAGGCTGGTCACCTCATGACACATATGGAAGAAAATATGCTTAGTGTTGTCTTGATTTGAAATATTGTTTTATGATATTTAATATAACATCATGAGGATAAATCATCCCACGCTTTTATAGAGGCGGCACTCCTCTTTATTGATATCGAATTTTCTTCTTCTGAATTTAGATGCATGCAATAGAAAACCCCAAACAATATTCCATAGAAATCTTATATACATATGTACCCATTGTTATGTATAGATGTACAAAATACTATATATAGATGTACTTGTCAAGCACATCATATCATTGAAGAAGAAGAAATAAATATGTTTGCAGAGATTTGTATCTATAGGGTTTGGAGTCTTCTTTCAATAGATGGTATGCCTTCCTTTAAAAATAATGTCAACCAAGAATCAACTATGAATTTGCAAGATGATAAAAAATTGTAATGGAATGGTCATTAAAGAGCTTAATATGATCATTTCATTTAAACTCAAAAATAATTTTGATAGACACACATTTGAAATCTCATGATTTAGAATCAAATTATGATAAATCACAAATGTAATTCCTTGAATAGTTATTTTTGGGAGAAGTTAATAATAATATCCCAAATGTAATGATATTGACAATTTCTGAAAGAATAGGGCTGAAACAACATCAACAAGATCTCAATGATATTTAGATAAATTGAATTAAACTGCATTTTCCTTTTTACAGGAAGGGATTTTGTTGCTTTGGACCTGAAATATCATGAAAAAGACCGGAAAAAACTAGACAAAGATCTAATCAAACTCAAATATTCTTGTTTCCAAACATACAGGGAAAACCTGATGGAAAGAATGAATAAGAAAGAAAGATGAGGAACAAATTTAAGAAAGCTAATTCACAAAATATTGGAAAGGAAAAACTTGCTTCTTGTGAACTCTTCACTGCTGCAAAAACTCCTTGCTTCCAACAACCACCCTTTGAATATGATTATTTTTCTCTTTTGTAATCTTCTCTTCATATTCCTAGAACTAAATTTTAGTTGGGGTTTTATTTTCCCCTTTGTATAGGTGAACGCATATATCCATGACATCAACTGAGAGCCACTTTTATAAGCTCAATTTTTTTTTTTAATAAAAAATTCCAAAAAATAATTATCTATCAAGATAGAAAATAGTATCGACTATAATTAAACTTTTAGGGAATGATAGTCATGATTTAAACCATTGAAACCAATTCCAAAGTGTTCTTCTCATCTCTATATTTCCAACGAGCTCTCGTTTTCGCAATTTGGACATTGGGATGAAAATATATGGCCTCCAAAAGATAGAGACTCACCCACTGTTGATTCATCCACATGAATTTTGAGCCCTTGATTTGTTAATTTTCATTATTTATCCTACATGCATTAATGAATAGTTTTCATATTTTGTTTATAAAAAAAATTCATACCCATATTATTTAAGTGTGAAGTAGAAAGAGCCATGGAACCTTGCGTAGCTTGTGCATAGTATAGATTTTGGTTTCCACCTCATTGCCCACTCATCATGCCAAGTCAGTTGCCAAGTCATCTGTATCCAACCCATACCATCCAAGTATCACCCGGGGGTAGGTCCACTTCACTGTCACGTGCCCCAATATGGTAGGTCCATGTCACTTCTACATGTCCCAATATGCAAAAGAAGGGGAAAGGGATAAAAATTAAGAATACAATGATTAATTTCGTGAAATAATAAAATCCGAGAATAGGATTATGTAGAAAATCAAGTGTAAAACTTTGTAAAATGAGTAAGTGTTGGGAAGTAGTAAAAGTTTTTAAGCATGGATATGTGGACTTGTGGGGGTAGGGTAATGCATCCACATTCCTAAAAAATGACTAAGTATGGAGTATGGGTAATAGTGAAAATGACTAAGTATGGGAGTGTAGAGAGTAGAGAGGAAGGAAAATGAGAAAATATCGAGAGTAAAGAGGAAGGAAAATGAGGAAATGTCGAGAGTATGGGGTGAATAAATGGATAAGTATGGAGAGTAATGGGAAAATGACAAAGAGTAAGGGAAAAATGACTAAGTATGGAGCAGTAGTATAGAGAGGAGTGAGGAAAATGACATCTCTTGGGCATATGACCTCTTTTATAGATTCTGTAAAATGCTAGATGAAGCTGACATGTTGGGATATTTAGTGAGAAGATGGACATAAACAATTTCATTATTTTAATATATTTTGTTTTCTTCTCTTTTGTTCAAAAGAGAAACCATCTCGTTTAGCCTTTCATGATGAAGAACTGCAATACTGAAGTTCATTTAAAACTTGGTGGGTCTCAAAAGAGAAACCATCTCTTTTATCCTTTCATGATGAAGAACTGCAATACTTAAGTTGATTTAAAACTTGGTTGGTCTTCATGATCATCATGTGAGGGTTATTTGGCACTTTCCAAATTTGAAAACAAAAATTGTCTCCATTTTAAAGAAGCATAGGTTCAAATATGCACCCCAATCACCGAGTTAATGGGTGTTAGGAAAACACATCAACATGTTGTTGTCATAAGGAGTTTTTCCATCCATATGGGCATGGATTGTTGGACATATTTTCATTTATGTGTTGTCATTGATGTCAACAGTCATAGTAAGAAAAGAAACAAGGTTAATCTCAGAAAGAAAAGTATACTAAGAATCGACAGAAGAACATCACCTTAAGGTGGAAGAAATTTGTAAATATCGTTGATCATGATAGGATCAACAATGTTCCAATAATAAAATCTCGGGAGGGTTAGTGAATGAATATAAAAGCTTAGAAGAGATGGTGTAATGAATTTTAGAAGAATCATTGGAGGACTAACTCAACAGTATACAATGACTGATGTCAAACAATTGGACGATTTGTAGAGATTAAAGCTTAGGAGAGTTAACGAATGAAGATCAAAGATCAAAAGAGATGGCTCATTGAAACTAAGTAGGTATGGCACAATAAAACTCAAATCAAATCAATATCGTTGATGCGCAATTGCTAGATCAATGACAGGGACAAATCACGGAGTTTAGGTGTCGAGGTAAATCACTCGCAAGTTATGATTATGAAGTCATCGTCAACCATTGATCTATTTCGAGTATCTTCATGATTTTTGGATCACTTTTTAGTGGAAGGATAGGATCAGCTGAAAGGGTTGAGAATTTTATTATCCGAATACCCGTGAACCGTCGGATCAAACCTGAATTCACGTCATCCATTAGATCATTTTAAAGTGGAAGGATATGTTAAGCGAGGTAAAAGGGTTGAGAGTTCAATTATCTGAATACCAGTCAACCGTCAGATCAAACCCAAATTCCCGTCAGTAGTCGGATCAAACCCGAATTCTCGTCAACCATTGGATCAAACCCAAATTCCTGTCAGCCATAGGATCATTTCGAGTGGAAGGATAAAATAAGCAGGATCCTAATAAAATGAACATCCTGATAAAATGAACCTCATTCACTTCGGGTCTAAATATGTGAGAAGGTTACGCTCCAGAGAGTTTGAGATTTGAAATTCCCGAAATGCGAATTTTCGTCAACCGTTGGATCATTCTAAGTGGAAGGACAATATAATATAGAAGAGCAACACTCTAGACAGGTCGAGTGGTTGATCCAAGATCTAGATCGAATGAACATATTTCACTTCGGGTCTAAAGATGTGAGGAGGTTACACTTCGAAAATCTTGAGATTTGAAATACCCAAAGCCTGAAAATCTGAAATGAATAAGGACCATCAGATTTGGAGGACATACGATGATCATTAGATCAGGGTTGTTGGTCAACAGACCACGTCATCAAGGACACTCAACAGACCACGTCAGTAAGGACGTTTGGAAGACCACATTAGCAGGATACATGGTTGACCACATTCGAAAGACCATGTCAGCAAAGGGAATATGGGAGGCCACGTCAGCAACGATATGAGTCATCTGATCTAAAAGATCACTTTGGAACATTCTTGATCATCGATCATACTACAATGAAAGATTGAGATTTGAAATCTCCGAAGTCCAGAGACCCAAAGGTGATCTCGACCATCGATCTGATGTCGGGTGTATTCTCGACTGTCGATCTACTACAGTGGAAGGATAATGTAAGTGGAATCATTAGCCGACTACAAGAGGTCTCCACCATTTTATGACTGACTCAACAGGTGATCACTCCGGAGGAAAGAAGGGGTTGAGATTTTAAATCTCTGAAGTCTGAAGACCCAGAGTAAAACGTGGCCATCCATTTCGATGCTTGATTAAGTCCTAGCCGTTGGATTTAGCAAGTGAAAGGATTAGTGTAAGGATCAAAGATGATCGTTCATCTGTTTCCATGAAATAAACCATCCGATCTAATTTGAAGGTTTGAAAAGTTGAAACCCTGAAGATCCAAAGTGTGAAGTTTCGTCAGCCGCCCATCTCATCACAAGGTTGAATCATGATCGTTGAATTAATAAGAGCTCAAGCGTTCTGAGACAAACAAAGTTCACTCACACAAGAATAATCCAAAATATCTGGAATATAGTAATCAAATCCATATGGACAAATATATATGTAATACGAATGAATAGTAAGATAGATGATTACAATTGAGAATGAGGGCTTGTTTATATACCCATGCAGGAGTGCCCTTTACCAATAGTCATGTCCTTTGAAACATGACCTTTCATTATTAATAATTATTATTTATTAATTATTATGTTATGACTATCTATGATATATGTATATTTATGTTCATAACATTGCCTTCCCCTTAAAAATGCTTTGTCCTCAAAGTATAATCACTGGAAGGCTTCCCTTG
>ML788634.1:45721-62431 GCA_009831015.1 Picea engelmannii
TCTTTTTTTCTTTTTTTTTTGTTAGAATTTGATTTTTTCTTGGCCAAAGGCCTCGTTGGTGGTCAAAAACCAGATTTCTCAGAGAAACTCTGAAACGATGGGTTTGGCTAAAAGTCAGATCAGACAAGATCTGATAAAGAGGGTGGCCAAAGGCCAGGATCAGAAAAACGCAGCTTTGATACCAAATGAGACGAACAAAGTTCACTCACACAAGAATAATCCAAAATATCTGGAATATAGTAATCAAATCCATATGGACAAATATATATGTAATAAGAATGAATAGTAAGATAGATGATTACAATTGAGAATGAGGGCTTGTTTATATACCCACGCAGGGGTGCCCTTTACCAATAGTCATGTCCTTTGAAACATGACCTTTCATTATTAATAATTATTATTTATTAATTATTATGTTATGAATATCTATGATATATGTATATTTATGTTCATAACACACTCATCTTACCTAGTGTTTGGTCACTGTCATTGATCATATGATATAGGAGATCTAAATGAGAACTTAATACGTCGTTGTAATGGGTAAGCCCGTGGTTTTATAATGCCCGGTCACATGTAATGGTTTGAAGGAAGCGCCTCCGTAGAATTTGGTCTCTGTGAAAATAACAGAGATTTAGGATCAAGTTTTAAAGGATGAAATTGATCCATACCTGTGATCAATTTATGGAAATCCTTCACGATAAAGATGTTAAACAATGATTATGGTTAAGTTAAACGAAGAGGTGCGATGTTCAAAATGAAAGGGACATAGTGTATCACTCTCACACTGTTTTGAAGAATATATAAACAATGAAGAGGGTTGAGAATAAATGTGTCTCTATAGTATGAATCAGAGAATATATTAAATCAGAGAAGCAGAGAGAGATGCAGTAAAGACAATGATACAACAGTTGTCCAAATTCAAAAAATAAGGGTGGTTGGGTGGTTCAAGGGAAGGTTGGTGCCTACAGAGGGAGTTGATGCTTCCTTGTCGGTTGTAGCTGACTAAACAAGTGGTCGTAGCCTCCTACCAGTTGGTGCTGGTGAACTAGGGTGTGGGTGCATCTTGATCAATTAGTGTTGATAAAAAAGGAAGTACATCTTCCTTCTATGTAACATGTACATTTTTTTTCAGTTAATAGAAAATAATTTGTGGTTTTCCCATTTGGGTTCCATGGTAAAATACTGGGTTAAAATTTTGTTTGCATTAAGAAGTGAAAAATTGATATAATTGTTGTGTCATTGATTCACCGCCCCCTTTTTAGTGACAAGATCTGATCCTTCAAACCTCTTGTCCACTATAATATATTTTACTTTGACATGCAATTAAAGCTTAATTCTATACTAAAGTCTAAGTTACAAAGTATGATTAAGTCTTTTTAATAGAAAAATGTAGGCAAGTGGATAAATTATATACTAGAATTGAGGATTAATTGGCATTTTCTAAGTTTTAAAAAGTAGACCTTAAAAGTTTCTAGTACCAATTAAAATCATGATGTTTCTAGATTAATTTTAGTGCATTCATTGCATTATAGCATTAACCCATATGATCCATATGCCCCTCTTACAAAATAATATATTTTTTTGTTTGGTAAAAATGATTCTTATATTAATATATGAAAAAACATAATGCAATTCTAAAGTACAAGGAAGGAAGGAAGGACTCATTTCTACATGAAGGATAGTAAAACTTCCCCTAGGTCATGTAGATCCCTAGGATCACAATATATTGTATACCTCCTAATGAGAGTGTTTTTTAGTCCGAATGCTAAGAAAACAAGATTTTGTTATCGGGAAAATCACTAACCTAAACATTACTACAAAGACAAGTTTGATAGATAGACAGATAATTTCTCTTAAAATATCAATGAGGTCAAAGATGTAAAGGTTGAAGATTTATGACTTGAGGTGGCTCACCCTTTTAGGTATACACATAGATATCCATATACATAACCCCCTCTCAACCAATGCATGACTGTGTATTACATTGAAGAGATGGGTGGAACTAGTACAAAACCAAGCCCTTGAACCCAAATCTATCATGTTACAGTGGCACATCCCTATGTTGGGATGTTGATGCACTTGTTTGCTTATTTTTTTTATTTGCAGTCTTATAAGATTTATGTCTTGTATTTGTACTAGGGGTAGAAATAAAAAGGGGTATTAAAAATGCCACAAAAAATTAGATACATAGGATATATAATAAAATAGGTTTTTTTAATTGGAAAAATGTATTGCAAGGGGGGTTCAACAAAAGGGTTTTGGGAGATATTTTTCAATACATAATGAAATTAAGGGTATTCTTTAATATCCCATGAAGGAAGGTGATATGTCACAATTTCTTTGAGTGAATCCTCCATGGTATTTCTGTAACACCTTGTTTTCCCCCAAGACTGTAATTATGCTAAGACTTCATTTAATTATGTTTATGAAGCATGTAATCATGTTTTGATTTAATGAAAAAACCAAAACCATTGACTAAGAGGTAACAACCTTGAAAGTAATGGCCATGATACACAAGTGGGAATCGATGAATCAATGATTGATTGAGTGGTTGGGTAAGGTGCATCTGAGTTCTTTTAATGTAGAAAACATGATTCTTGTTTAACAAACTAACTTATGATTAATAATAGTAAACTTATACCTTATAGCGTACCTGATATATATGGATCCATGTGACTAGTAATGGAGGTCACCGAAGCGGTTGGATCAGTTAACAAATGTTGATGGATTGGTATCTTGGAGGAGGCAAGGGCCAATGGAATGACCTAACAACATGGCGTCACATATTTTTCCCTTCAGAATGGGAACTCGGGACTTTGGATTGCATATGTAGGAAGACCAAACGAATCCCAAGAAGATCAAATGAGGAAGAGACCAAATGTAAAAAAACACTCCACCAAAGACAACACAAGAGATATTATTGTGCCAAACACTCAAAAAGAAAAGAGTGGTATTAGAGGAGAGAAAGGAGCACATACACATGCACTGAGGAGAGTTAATCCAAGATAGAACTAGTGAGGAGTAGACTCACATAGGAAAAGGAGTAGTGAACATAAGTGTTCACAAGTACTGATTGGATAGGAAAAGAGAATGAAAATATTTCCTTGAAGAAGATAGGAAACTTTTCCAATTTGATATTTATCACCCAGAAGAAGAGAAGATCTGGATCCAGACTAGAGGAGTAGCGGGCTACAACTTGGTTCTTATTGGATAAAAATCGGTACTAGTAAGGGGAGGTTAGTGAGGGACTGATTAGTAAATAAGGGACTCCCTTGAGCATAGGAAATCTAGTTGAGAAACCACCTGATAAACCTATAGATACATTGAGCTCAGTGGGAAGGGGTCAACTTTTGTTGTTGTCATAGGAAGAAGGAGAGTAAACTTCCTAGATCATCTTAAGTTTGGAATCTAGCTGAATCATTCCCATTTTGGTCTCATGGCTTGGGATGGGGGTGTCATATTTTAGGGAGACACTTTATAGTATGGTCTAATGTTGGGAGGAATAGAGTCCTCTCTTAGTTAGTTGGTATTGAAAATGTCCCCTATAAGATAAGTGCATAATTTGATCTGCTCAATTGTGTTTAAGTGTCGGAAATACGTATTGTCTTATTTCAATGGGAAATGTAATTTCTTATCATCAATGAATTAAATACCGAGAGCTTGAAATATGATTGCTATGGTTTTTAATTTATATGATAAGTCATGAAAAAGAGAAAGTAAGGATATCATGTGTCCCTATGAACCTTTTGGACTTAGATGAAATTTCGTAGGATATGGATAAAAACATCATTTAACCAGTGATGCGCATGTCTTGTTGGCCGAAGAGGTTCTTGTGAGGAATGGATGACCTCAGGTCCCGAGGTGGTTGTGATCTCTATGTGGAAAGATTTCAATATATGCAAGAAATTCCTTTTTATGAAGTTGAGAGGTCAGTGATGATATTAAAGTGTTTGAAGATTCTTAAAGACATGAATCGATCCTAGTAGAACCCTGAAAATTGGCTAAGTCCCGAGTCAGAGCGTTAGCTAGTGGAGGAACCCAGAGTTGAGTGGGGAAGGTTTGTAGTTGTTGATTCAGTAGGGTGAGTGGATCTCAAACCTTCATTGGAAAATCATGGTCATCAAAGGATGATCAAATGGTTGGACTTATGAGAAGTTCGACCACTATGAAAGCCCCTGAGACAGAATGAGGATCGTCGATCTATTAGGAATGATCTCAACAAGATATGGATCTTAAATGTGATATACATCCTCATATATGAAGGGAAAGTTATACATATGAGTATTGAATCCTATAGAGGTGTCAACAACGATAAAGGATCGAAGATTGATGAGAGTTGTCGATCGGTATATAGGTGAGAGTTAATTCCTACCATTGATTCTCATAGGTCCCAATTAAGTGATGAAGGGAGAATGATGAAATCATGATGATGCATCATGCCAACGCAAAAACCAATATGTTCTTAGTGTTGACATGTGTCACTAAGGGGGGTGGTCGATGGACATGAGTGGTCCCGGACAGAGTCGGAAGCCTAAAAGGCTATGTCCGTAATCTAGACCATCGGATCTCGGTCATTATCGATTCTCATTTGTTCATTGCAAGATGACGGGCTTGGGTTCATAAGTGTGGATGGGAGAAAGTGTCAACTATGATGAGGTCAATAAATTTAATTACCTTCATTGATTGGGAGGTGGGAGAGATGAGATCTTAGCCGTGAATCCTAGTGGGTCCCAACTATTTACTGTGAGAGATATTGAAGGATTGGATGTTATTGGTGTGAAAGTTGGGAACATCGACATGATGAGAGCCATTGGAGGTCAGACCCAAGAGCTATCGGATCTGGGGAAGGTATAATGGGTGGGTTGTTGTTGGAGCATTCAATGTTGAATGGTTCATGCTCCACAATAGTGAAGTCCCGATGACGATGGATAGTTGTGAATTTGGAATTAATGAGATGGTGAGTTAGGAAGGTGCCACATAGGAACTACATCAATGACATGTAGGATGGAACAAATGGTAGGAAGCCATGTGGTATGTGGGTGTATTTTGACCATGATGGTATGAAATCCTCGGGAGGATGTATCTTTAGATCTTGATAACAAAATTGGTTGATATCACAGTTTTTGGAAAGATTTTAGCGGGAAAGATCCATCCCATTTCTTAGAAGTAGATAAAATATATCTTAGCTTAAATTGTGATAAGAGAAGTTCTCACTTACATGGCTAAGAATTCTGATAGCTAGGCAATAAGTTAAGGAAGAAATTTGTCATCCCACTAGTCTAAGTAAGGCTTAGGGGGTCGGGTGTACTACAATTTCATTACCTTTATTGATGATTTTAATAGAAGATCATGGATATTTTTTCTTTAAGGGAATCAAATTTTTTTAGTGTTTTCAAGTATTTTAAAACTATTGTAAAAACACAGTTCTTGTTTTTTTAAGGTGTTGTGTACATATAGAAGGGGAGAATTTACTTTCCATGAAAGCCAAGATTTTTTTCAAAGAGAATGGAATAAAAATACAATTGACCATAAGCTATTCCTCTCAAAACAATCGATTGGTGGAATTAAAAAATAGAACAATAGTTGAAATGACACATAGTATGATTATAGCCAAGGGCCTTCCAAACGTTTTTTTCACAAAGGTTGTACCTACTTCAATTTCTTTGTTGAATAGATGTCCTACGAAGAGAGTGAAGGGTGTAATAGTAGAATATGATTGGAGTGGAATAAACCCAAGTTTGGCTCATCTAAAGGTGCTTGGATACATTGCTTACACTTTTGTTCTTAAGGAGAAATGGAAAAAGCTTGATGGTAAAAATGATTTTTTTTTTGTTGTTGGATACAATGGGAAGATAAAGGGTTATAAGTAGTACAATCCAAGGAAAAAGAATGTGATATTTAGTTGTGATGTAATCTATAATGAAGGGGGAAAGTGGTAATAGAAAGAAGATGTAAAGAAAGAAAAACTAGCAATTGAGATAATTTTTCTAACCATCTCCATTACCATTATTTTTCTTAGATGTTATTTTTTAGGATCTAGTGAGCATTTCTCTCATAAATCTATTGAGTTAATTTTTTATTTATTCACAACTATATAAGTTAGTGTTTGGAAAAATAGAATTCAATCAAAGATTTTGTTGTTCACACTTTGGCACTAAACTCAAAGGTTCACTTAAAGTATTGAATATACTTTAAAATCATATGATTATCTCATACAAAAAGGTAGTTTTTACAATAATCAAAATAATTTCCAAAGGGTAGAGATTTACAAAGTGGAACTCTAAGTATTAACATATGCATCTGAAGATAGATGTGTGCTTTATGTTTGTTAATAAACTAAAGACAAGTGGATGAATATTCGATGGGCCTTTCTTACTAGATGAGGGAGATTGGAGAGGTAGAATATGATTTTTTTACACCTTCTCTTAGCTTGATGGTGGAGTAATTTCAGGGTTCAATAAAAATAAAAGATATATATATTTCTCAATAAAATAGATATATATTTCTTAATACCCAGAGTCGAAAGTATAACTTGGCAGTCAACTATTTTGGAACAAAGCATGCGGTAAGGTCAAAACCATTAATTATGGCTGCTATTCAACCATCCACCAGGTGTATGAAAATGATTTCTACTTTGATATTCCATCTCACTTGGGAATTCATGATGTTTTCAATGTTGATCTTCTCAAACCATATCATGAGTCAACATTGGAAACATAGATCTTTACCGATCATCATGTACATATTATTCCATATTTTCAACCTCCACTTGATGTAGATCATGTTTTTGACCATAGGTCTCGCCAGAGTTGTTTGGGATCCACTACTTCTTACCTTGTTGCTAAACAAGGTTAGATTCCACATCAGGGTTGTTGGATTTCTCACTGACATATGCAACATCATTTTCCCTCTCTCATGAAATTATTAGAAGCCAACACTTTTTTTATTGGAATGAATCATAGGGATTCTAGTCATTAGTTTTAACACAAGTATATCTCCTTACTCTGAGCATATGTATTTCTCATTATTATTCGGGTAGGAGATTAATTATTGTCATTTGAAAGTGAAAAAGTCTTTTGATTTTATATTCTTATGGATAAGTTGAGATCTTTCTCCAACTATCTCTATTATTGTGCTTAGATGTTAGTTTTTTTTCCTAAGAAAAAAAGTTGTTATATTCATAGGAGAATATACATGTTACAGTCTTTCATGTCAACCCTTGGTAGGCTTCCTTCTGAGATTGTACTCCCTATACATATTTCTACTTCATAAAATTCCTTTAAAGGCCTTTTACAAAAACCTTCTATAAAAATATTCCATTTGTCCAAAAACATTTATAGCCTTACAAAAAAGAAAAGAGACTTCCTCATAGGCGAAATTCCATTGCCTCAGTTTTTGTTCCTTCAAATAACTCATCTTCGTTTATGTTCAACTCCCTCAAAATGTGATAAAATGAAAGCCATTCAAAGTCTCTGAAAGAAAGCTTGATGTCCCTTAGTAGTGAGTCCAACTCGGGATTCTGAATGTTGTTGACACCCCTTGCCCAGTCTGATCCAAGTGGATATTGGTGGCCACCCACATGTTCCAACTAGCTCCTCTTTTCAGTTTTTAGTGCAACACATTCTTCTCTACTTCTTTGTAAATGTTGGTTCTACACTTTGGTGGATTTTTGAAGCCCTACACATCTTCGAGGAAGATACTGGTGGCCTCCCACCTAATCCAATTGGCTTATTTTGTATGTTTTTATTTCATCACATCTTGTTGTACTTCCAGGGTCGTTTTGGGGACCTAAATAGTTCTTTTTTGGCTCGCCATAGTCAAGCTATAGACATAGTCAGAGTTTGACGGTGTAATGCATAGTTCTCGAAAATATCTTTCCAATGGGCTATCATGCACCTAAAACAAAGATCGTATGCAAAAGTTACGACACCGAGAAGTTAATGTACTAACTTACCCAAATGGGGCCCACATGACTTTTGGCGTTTCATCTCCTAGGGTTAGGTTTTTGGATGTATAGGGTTTTGGAATTCATGTTTATCATAAAAAATTCCTTCAGAGCCTCATTGTAATGATATTCTTGCAAATGAGCATAACCATCACATCTCTTCTCATAGATAAAGCTACCACCATTCTAGCGAGTCTTTCACTCTGTATGTTTACAGTCTCTTTACAATTATTTCATTAATAGAAATTAAGCATTGTTGTATTTCTTTGTTTCTAGAAATTTTCATGAGTATTTCATTGTAATATATCTTCTTTCATTTCGTTCCAAAAATAATCCGGTTCACAGTCAATAACCAACATGGAATCATCGAAAACTTGTAGCTTTGACAAAAAAAATTCTTTGGCAGTTTCCAGGAGGGTCCATAGTGCTATCAATTCGGCTCTATTGTTTATTCTACCCCCTGGAGGATATCTGATGTGAATATAGTGGCTATGACTGATAAACAAAACCACCCCCACTCCATAGGATGGAGGATGTCCTTGATTGGCCCCATTGAAAAATCCCCATGGGATGGTGCAATCGATGGGAGGAGGGATTACAATCTGAGATTTACTTTTCGTGAGCTCTATCTTGAACTCTTATGCCTAGCTGATAGATATTTCCACAGAGACCTTTGGGGAGACAAGAGTATCGTTAAAAACAACATTGTGTCTTTCCCACCAAATATTTGAGATCATGGTACCTAGAAGACCTGCATATAAGGATTTTGTTTTGTCTTGGATCCAAGATCTAAAACAATCTTCTATAGATCCCTGGTCCCAATTGTCCTTGGTTTTTAGCTAATCTTTTATTATTTATGCAACCTTTCATGCATAGGGACATGAGATGAAAAGGTGAGTAATGGTTTTCTGATTTTACTTACATAGACGACACCTGCTCGGTCTACACCATCCTCTCCTAAGGAAGTTATCCCATGTCAACAATTTATTGTTTATTCCTAGCCATAACGTCAATTTACATGTGGGAGGACCTTTTATTTTCCCCAATGGCTTCCACCACCATTTCAGGTGTATCATAGAGTTTTCTTCTAGCTAGGCTTTGTAGCCCAACTTAACCGAATATGAGTCGTTATGTGGGTATTTTTACCAACAAAGGGATTCCATTGAATCTATATCCAAGGAAATGAAGTTTTCACATAAAAGGGATATAAAGGAGTCCAATTCATTCCATAGTTCTAAGGGGAGATCCAAGGATTTTGCGTTGTTCCAACCAAGTCTCCCTTGAATATGGGGATAACCAAAGTTTATGTTGCTATAGAAGTGAAAGATTTTGTCTTTGAGGAGAAGAAGTAAGGGATGGGAAAGTTTGTAGTTTTTTTCTGCTCCCAACCATGGGTCTTCTCCCAGTCTTACATTTTCCCCATTTCCAATGCACCATATTGTCTAGTTACCAACAAGGGTAAATAATTGCACAAGATCTTTCCAAACAATTGAACCTTTGGAATATTTTGTAGGCTCTCGGAACCATTTAGAGATAGAAAGGGTAGGAAAATACTTGGAGTTCATAACTCTTACCCAAAGGGTGTTGCGCAGGGTTAGACGCCAGAGGTTCCTTCCCTATAAGGATCGAGAAAAAATTCAATGTTATTTAAACCCCAGCCTCCAAATTATTTAGGTGCAACAATTGAATTCCAATTGACCAAGGGAGGGCCTCCATGAGTGTTTTGTCCCTTCCATAAAAAATGGAAACTTAAACTTCTTTGATTAATAATAGTATTCCTCCTCTACAAAGGAGTCTGTTGACCCTGATGGCTATGTGAGCCTCAACTTTTCTGATTAACAAGCTCTAATATACTTTTCTATAATTGTCTGGTCTTAATTTGAAACCTAGATACTTGATTCCTTCAGATAGAGGTTTCCTTTGGGCAGGAAAGGTATTGAAAATGGAGGACTCTTATGCTTCCGCACAATGATTAAGAAATATACAAGATTTTTCCATGTTTACTTTCATACCTATAGCTCTACATAAGAGGTTTAAAATATCCTTAAAGACATTCAGATTCCTTTGAGAACCAAAAAGGATGCAAAATATATCATCTATGAATGACAAGTTTGTTATTGATTCTAATTCAGAGATTGCAATTCCTATTAGGAGGCCATTGGACCTTGCCTCCTTTATATGATAACTAAGTCCTTCTGCGACAATCATGAAAAGAAAGGGAGAAAGGGGGCATCCCTGATGGAGACCTATGTAGGATTTGAAGAAACTGGATGGAGCTCCGTTGATAAGGATGGAAAAGGAGGCACTTTGAACACACCCCATTATCCAATTGATAGTTTTTAAGATCATTCCCATTTGGATAAGGACCAAATGCAAGAAATTCCAATTTAATCGATCATACGCTTTGGAAAGGTCCAATTTCAGGATGGTTGCCTTAAGATTTATTTTCTTGGCAGAGTGGAGAACTTCCTGAGTGATGGAAACCGCGTTGTGCATCTGTTTGTTGTGGAGGAAGACAAACCGTTCTTCACCAATGAAAGAACTTAGCATCATTCTAAGTCTCCTAGAGATGATCTTGGATATTAATTTGTATATGAAATTACAACAAGTGATCGTTCTATAATCCTCAAAGGAAGAAGGGCATTGTTTTTTTGGGATAAGGCATAGGAAAATGACATTGAGAAGACAATGAATTATTCCTTCCTTTTGTGACTCTATTACCACTAGTAGAAAATTGTTTTTTAGATGGTCATAAAAAGCTTTAAAGAATTCCACCGTAACTCTATCTGGTCCTCGGATTTTTCCATTCTTCATGGAGAACATCGTCACCCTCATTTTTGGTTCTAACACTTCTTATTCCAAGGATAAATTCATATCTTTGGAGAAGACGGTAGGGAATTTTCCCACTACCTCCAAGACTTCTTGAATGGGGCATCTAGGAGTTACTAAAAAAAAGTTACTGAATAAGTTTACTCTGAGATTTTTCTTGTCCTCAAAGGATACAACCACATTTCCTAATTCATCCTTGATTTCCTAGATTGTTTTGACGTTTCTCTGATAGTTCATAAATTGATGAAAAAACTTGGTGTTATTATGTCCTTCTTTTATCTAGATAGCCCTTCTCTTAATACACCATTCTTGTTCTTTTGTTTTAAGCCACTTGACATGTTTGTCCTCCAATTCTCTTAATTCTGTTAACTTTGCATTGGAAAGGGGGATTTCATCCATATTTTTAAGGACCTTGACAAGTCTATCTTCAGTGTCCCGAATGAAGCAGAAACTCTTGGAATTCCATTGAGGGAGCCAATTTTTGATGGTGTACTTCTAATTCTTAAGATTTGTTGAAAATTGCACCATGAGAGGGAAAGGATTCATAAGGGAAATCTTGACCCAAGAGGAGAGGACCAGGTTCTTGAAATATTCCTATGCCAACCAAGATTGGCATAATTTAAGGGGGGAAGGGGGGGAATCAAATACCAAAGACCAATATAAGGAGACAAGGTGATGGTCTGAAATACCCCCCACCTCTACCCGTGATCTAAAGTTTTAGTCCATATTCAATAGAGATTGGGAAACTAAGAACTGGTCTAATATTTTTTCAAACTCCTCATCATCGGTTTTGAAATTTCTCCACGTAGGAGAGAGATTCATAGGTTCAATATCCACCAATATAGCCTTATCTATTAAGGATAGGAGAAAACTACTTTTCCTGTCTACCCTAGGGTGTGCTCCCCAAACGTCCTGCAGGGATAGGGTAAGATTCAGATCCCCCCCTGCCACCAGAAAAGGGTCACTAAAAAATATTATAGAGACCAAATCCTCCCAAAAGGAGGTCCTATCACAATAAGGACCGTAAATATTCACCATCGAAAAGGTTAAATTTCTATTCTTATGTTGTAACTTGATTGAAATTGTAGAGAGAACGACAGAAGAGGACAAATATTGGAAATTTGGGCTCCATCTAGTGAGTAGACCTCTTGAGATATCTGAAGCATCAATTGTGTTGAAAGACCAGTTCCTAAGCCAAGGGCTGAAAATTTCTTTGGCTTTGTTTCTAGAGCACATTGTCTCTTGAATGAGGATTATGTTTGACTTTAGCCTTAGGAGAATTCTTTTGAGGGATAGCTTCTTCGAGGCACCCCCAACCCCTCGCGCATTGAAGGAAAGGAAGATCATTTTTCCCTTGACGAAGGGGATTTTCCTACTCTAAGGGCCCTTGTGATGGTCGCTTGGGTGCCTTTGTGTATTTTAGCAACGACTCTTTCTTTTTATTTCAATATAAGGTATTTTCTGCCATCCTGAGAGATATAGGGAGGATTGAGGGACAAACCACCAAATGAAGGAACGATGTCTCAGGATTTATACCTCAAGGCATATCTATTACCTCGAGGAGAAAGGGAAACTTTAGGGCAGGGGGGAAGGGATAAATGGAAGGGAGGATTCATGAGTGGTTTAAGAGGGAACCCAATATGGGGAGGTGTGGAAGGGAGCCATCGTGGATACCTACTTGAGTTGGGGAGATGGGGGAAGAAATCTCAAGGGGTCAAATTCCTGAACCAATGGCGCATCAAGAGAAATCGAGGGAGGGGAGGAAGAAAGGGGGACTTCAAATGAAGGGGAGTAATTGGGATAAGGGAGGGAGATAGAGGGAGTGGATATAGAAGAAATCAACTCCGAACAAGAAGGAAGACATGAAGAAAAGGGCTTAGGAGGCATACATGAAACATAATATTTTTTAACCCAGTCACTTAAAGCTTGACTAGAGAGTACCCCATTTTCAATGTTCAGGGGACATTCTTCATGTTTCCCTTCCACCGAGACGACCTCCACAAAGTCCTGCTTGTTAATTGTAGACTTGGTTTTCCACAATCTAGTAGGGAGTTGCTGCAGCGATACAAGTCTGGTGCACTGAGTGGAAATGTGACCGATTTCATGGTATCCATGACACCTAAAAGGTAGTCTCCAGTAGTCTACTTTCTGGTGCCAAGTAATTCCAACATAAACTAGTTCTATGATGATCACTAAACCTTCTCTTGCATACACTTTGATCACGATCTAGGCCCACCTGTGATATTTTTTCGAATTCTAGTTATGTTTGAGTTTTATGAATGAGCCCAGTTTGTTACCATTGCTTCCCTAGACCAAAAATCCAAAGGCAAGCCGGGTAATATTTCCCACACTTTCATTACCACTATGGATTCCTTAAGGGGGTTGAAGTCCATAGTCCAGGGTTTCAGGGATAGACCTGACGAGCCCCAAGACGATTTATGTCTTATAATTTCTTCGCAATCATCATCGAAAAGAAAAAATAAGGAGATACAACATCTGGACAGAATATGTACCTTCGGGATGTATCCAATTAAGGGTTTCCACTGGTTCTGCATCCAACCTACAAGGGCCTTTTCTCTCGGATGTTTACCATTAAACCTTTCAATCAGAGTCTTCCCATAAGCCGAGGGACGTTGCTAATGGGAATGTCATCTCCTATGACCATTTTCATAGAACCCCTTTTTTCCTTGATGGATCGGGTTGAAATTTTTTGGGAAGAAGGAGGCCATGGTTGGTCTCCTCTGTAAGAGAAACCCTTCTCTTCTTCATTTTTTGGATCAGCAGGAGTTAAAACCTTTCCTTTTGGGGAAGAATACAGAGGTTTGAGAGGGGGTAAAGGCTTCCTGTTGGGGGAGGGAGATCAAGAGATCGGATATAATTCATATGAAAAGAGGGGGAGGCATGCTTAAGACAGACATAGTCACGTTCTTGTAGTGAATGCGGAAGCAAGCTAGGAGCTGGGTGAGAGTTCTGGAGTAATTCCAAATATTCATCAATGTGTGACACGAAGGAAGAGAGACCTGGGGGAGAGTCCTTGTAGTGCACATCCTCTGTTTCAAAATAATCCATATGTCCCAACCCACATGGTTAGCACGCAAGCAATGCCTGAGAGAAGTCAAAGTACGCCGCCATAGATGAGACCTGAAATGGGAAAGGGGTACTGGAAAGGGGATTGTGGGAACCAAAAAAGGGGACCTGAAAAAAGGGTATGGGAGAGGGAAAGGGTAGGCATGCGACCCTCGCCGAGGGTTCTATGCCACAGAGAGAATAACATGGAGGGATAAACCGCAAAGCCTTAAATCTTTAGATCCCCATGCTTAGATGTTAGTTGTTAGGATCTAGTGAGAATTTCTCTCCTAATTTATTGAGATAGTTTTCTTTATATAAATCTATATAAGTTAGTTTTTGTCTTAATAAAATTAAGAAGAAGGTTTTTTTGTTTTCACTTTGTTATTGAACTCTTCTTATGAGTGGTTAAATCCACCTCAATGATGGTAATCATGTTTCACCTTTAATAAATTCTTCATCAAGTTCAACTGCAATTGCAAAATCAATTCCAAGTCCTCCAAGGAAGGTAAAGAGAATCAAAGAAATATATATAAGAAAATACCGTTAGAGTTGATCTATCATTATTTTTTTTCTAATTTCTTAGGTTCAAGTTAAACCAAGATTTTATGAAGTTGCAATGGAGCAAATAATTTGGCATGAAGCAATGAATGAAAAAATTGATGCAATAGAAAGAAACAAAACAAGGGAATTATTTGATCTCCCTAGAGGAAAGGATGTCATAGGAATCAAATATGTCTACAAAACAAATCATAAGGTGGACCGATCAATGGAAAGGCACAAGGAAACATTAGTAGAAAAGATTACTCGCAAAAACTAGGTATAGACCATAATTAAACTTTTTTTTCCATTGAAAGATTATATACTATAAGGATTGTTTTGAAATTAACAACTTAGCTTATGTGGAAATATTTTTAGTAATATGTCAAAGAAACATTTTTGAATGGTGCCTTGGATAAGGAGTTGTTTAGCCCCCAAATTATGGAATTGTAGGTCAAGAACAAAATGTTAAGAAGTTGAAGAACACTATATATATGGGCTTAAGTAAACCCCAAGGCCTTTGTATGCAAGAATGGATGAGTACCTTGACAAAAATGGATTCAACATAAGTGTAAGTGATCCAACTCTCTATGTGAAGTCTTGGGATAAGAATGAGTTGTTAATTGTATGCTTATATGCAGGTGACTTCATTTATATTGGAAACACTGAGATGTTGATGGATGAGTTTAGAGTTACGTTGAAAAATGAGCTTGAGATGTTAGATTTGGGGTTAATTTATATTTCCTTGGCATGGAGGTAAGTTAACTCGATAATGGCTTTTTTATTTCACAAGGAATGTTTGTAGTAAATATGCTTGATAAGTTGAAAATAACAAAGTGTAAGGAATTTAACACACCTATGAGTTTGGGTGAGAAGTTAGTTAAGGATGATGGGAACAACAAGGTAGACCTGACAATTTGTAGGAGGATAGTGGGTAGTCTTATGTACTTCACCACCACTAGATATGATATAATGTGAGTTATAATTTAGTTTCAAGGTTTAAGCAAGATCCAAGTTACACACATTTCTATGCACCTAAAAAAATATTAAGGTATGTCAATAGCATGGCATGCAGATCTAGACCTATGGTATTTTGTAGACTTCATTTGATGGTTTTGATTTGATTGTATACATAGATAGTGATTAAGTAGGTTCTATTGGTGACCATAAAAGTAACTTAGGATATGATTTCAACCTTGTATCTAGTGTTATCTCATGGAACCACCCATAGTGTCCTTATATCATGTTTGGTTTGCATAATGCAAATTATATCATGTTTGGTTTGGATATTGCCAAATTCAAATTATGTTTGGTTTGGATAATGCTAATTATATCATCTTTATCTTTGTAGTTAGTAGTTTTACTTCGTGTAAACAAATATTTGGATTTCATTTTTCTATTTTAGAAGTATAATTATTTCTTAATTATAATATTGATTTTAGAGGTGGTGTTGTTTCTATGTTTTTAGATTATTTTTAAAAGAAAAAAAAACAAGAAAGTGAACAATAATTTGTCCCTGGGTTAAAAGATTATTAGTTATTGTGGGTGGGGTTAAAAATTTATTAGTTATTGTGAGTGCTTTTTTTTTTATGGTTATTCTATTATTTTGAATTTAATATTTTCATGTTGTAAAATCTTCTCCAGGGTGTTTTTAAGGTTTTACAATTGGTATCAAAGAGATTGTTGGACTCAAGTGGGTGCGTTTGTCACTAAGTTAAGGAACATGAGTTCAGTTTTAAGGTTTTAATAAGGGAGCTAGACAAATCTATTTGTTTGGGTTAAGGAGTTTAAATTTGACAATGTTTAAAAGGAATTTATCATGAAGAAAGCTAGACACTTTGATGCAAAAGGATTAAGACAAGATGAATGATAGGGCCATTGCCATGATTGGTTTTAATCTATTTGTTTTTTGTTAATGAAAATATTAAGGTCAACTCTAGTGAAGAAGATTTGAGATAATCTTGGCTTATTGTATGAGGCTAAATCGCTTATAATTTTGATATTCTTGTAGAAGAAGTTGTATGTTTTGAGGATGAAGGAATGTGATAAGGTTAGATATTGCCTTAATGCATTGTTTAATAAACTCAAATCCATGATGAAGTAAAGGAAAATGAAGGATGTATATGCTTGTTCTATAGCCTTCTAAATCTCTATGAGAATGTAATAGTTTCCATTAGCGGAGCTATGAGGGTAGAAAAGCTCAAATTTGTTGAGATTGTGAGCCAAATGTTTGACGCAAGGGCTGATACAATATTTTCTGAAAAAAGGTTGTAGATTAGTTTGAGGGGCTATGGTTTTGTCTAAGGGTGTTCATATTGGAAACCTGT
>ML788634.1:72828-89277 GCA_009831015.1 Picea engelmannii
AGTTAGTGGGTTAGCCATTTTTGCATTGGGAAGAAATTCGTTTTGGAGTAATTTTCTCTTTAATTTTATCTCCTTGCTTAATATTTTTTCTAGGAAAAAATGAAATGAATTACTGAAGGAAAGCATCCATTGTTGGTTGGATGTAGGAAGTATTAGTGTGTCTCCAACAATGAATTGATGTTTGTATGTCTGAGATGCATTGGAATTCGATAAACCTTGTTCACAGTTGTGAATCCTGAGACTTCCAACATTGAGATTCTTGACGAGATGCACTAGATCCCTAGAAAGATGTGGGAAACCTGAGGGATTGCATGACAATGAAGGGGGTTCATTTTCTTGGGTGGTGCAGGTTGGTGAGAAGAGAGAAGGTTTAATTTGGATTGTTGTGCATTGAGAAACCTTTGAGAGTTTGAGTGCTCACTAGTTTGGGAAGTTGAGTGTCGCTTTGGAACCCGTCCTTGTGGATTCATTGCCCTGGATCGGGGGTGACCTACTGTTGAGGCTTGGAAAAATAGTGTCTAAGGTTGGGTGGAACATCCTTTGTCTGCAACCAATTGGTGATTGGGTTTTATTAAAGTTAAGTTATCTCCGTTATGTGTTTCTCTTTTTATACAAAATCATTTTCGTTGTGTATTGATTATTATCTCTTAGATATGCATTTATAATCTACCTACTTGTTAGTTATTGATGCACATTGAATATTTTTCATCCTTTCATAGTGTAACATGAATATTGATTAATGAATGCATTCTCTCATGCTTTATTTAGTTGTTTGGTATCAAAATTTTGAATTAGCTCAAGAAGTGTTCTTCTTGGGTGTGGTAGGTGCACCCAACCTATGGTAGTGGATGGGTATTCCACATATTGGTATCAGAGCATATAGAAGAGGTTCTTGTAGTAGTGTGGCATAGCCTAGGTGGTTGGGTATGCCACATATTGGTATTAGAGTTGTTTGTTTACAACATCGAGCCTTTGAAGGGGTCTGCTACATGATAGGGAAGAAGTTCTTGAAGTTTTCTTTTAAATCGATTAATTTCTAAATGATAACATTAGAGGGGAGAATTTTGTGATTAAATGTTGTATTAATAGCTATGGAAACCATATTCAGGTGATTCCTCTCGGCTTTGGATTTCATTCAAGCCCTTAGTTTCTCGATTTGGGCATCAGAATTAAGAGTTATGCCTTCCAGAATTCCAGTGAATAGTTGTCGTCAATGTCACCCTTGCATGGTTTCCCCGCCATAAATTTATGGGGGGAGTTATATTCCTTATCCCACATGCACGAGAAAAGGTTTCTTTGAACTGTTTATAAAAAAAAGGGAATCGTGTATGACTTGTGTGTGAAAAGGAAGCCATAGAACATTGCAGAGCCCCCACTCAATGTAAAAGTTTGGCGGTGGGCCTTTGGACCAATGTGTTGAGGAAAAGTTATGAAGAATTTTATTAAAACATTTTCAAATATCGCTAGGATAACGAAATATAATTGGGAATGTTACCTGAAGTTTATAATCTTAAATTCAAAACAATCACTTAATCCACATATAATATGTATGAGGGATCACGACTGATTTTATATATTATATGCAGCTGTGCAAAAGAAATAAATAAAAAATATACATAAGTTTATACATGGATAAGAGACAATTATAAAAGAAATATATGAAAAATATCATTAAGATACACACGTGAGAGTGAAATCAGAAATATGATTTTTATATTAACTTCATTCTGAGATACAAAGCGTAATTCTGTTTACAAACCCCTGGGAGGGTGGGGACTAAAGTCAGATTTAGAAGTCTCCAATGGACACCATACAAAAATACTCTGACAAAAAAAAATTGAAGCTAAAGATATGGATCAGCTTGCCATAAAAATGTCATCACTTAACTTTGCAAAAAAATATTTATCAGTCATAAAATCTAATCCATAAACAAACAAGAACATACAGACTACCAAATATAGATCATAAACCTTTAGAAACAAGTTGTTAAAATATATGATTCAGTTTTGAATACTACTTCCTTCAATAAAACCCTCTTGTCATCAAGATGGTTTAGATTTCTAGCCACAACTTATAATGAATGGAGAAAATAATTATCTCACAAGTATAGAGCAGACCTTATATTAGAAGTTCCCCTTCTTTTCTCTCCTCCTTTGTCTCTTCTTTTGATTGAACTTTTATTCTTTCCCAATAAGTTATGGTAGTCCAACTACCTTTCTTTTGTTAAGCTTAATTAGCTTAACTAATTAGTTGAGACAAATAAATAATAATACATAAATAAGGGTCTATTTAAATAATAACTAAATAGGTGGGACCCCTTGTCACCCCAATTTCCATTTCTTTAATGATAATCAAAATATGAAATATAATACCCCAAAAAATAACTCAAATACTCTCCTTGTAACTCCTATCCTCATATAAATAGTTAGATATTTTAGTATGAAAATAAAACATGACTATAGCCAAAAATAGAATCATATCCATGTTGTCCAAAACATTATGTCTAAATGTGTTGTTGTTGACCAAAGCATTATGTCATCATACCAATAAAATATGTCCTCAAAAGAAAATAATATTAAAAAGCATTAAAAACCAAATTTGTTGTGAGAGGATTTTTTGCCTCTTTTCACTACTGCCTTCTTTTGATCCCTTTTCTAATTTGTCTTGTGCAATATCCTTCAATTGATTGGAACCTTGTTAGTGGATTTCACTGATGACATGGGAGAAACTATCTTTGAGGTGGAGATGAGAGGACATTGATTCAACGGAGTCTTTGGAAGACTTGAAGGGATTAGTCACCCTTTTTCCTTTATCTAATTATGGCTCAAGGATGGAAGTTTTTAATATGTTTCTTGCATTAGAGGACTGTAGTGACGAGGTAACATGATCAACTTGGTCATTTGGGTTGAATGGTGATGGAGGAGGAGGAAATGGCAATGATACTGTAGGCCAACCGTGATGATGTGGAATAGGTTGATGGACAATATCTTGCCAACCATGATTGGTAAGTGGTTATGGCTACATAGAAACATGAGGGGGGACACAGATACCAAATAAATTTTGATGTGGATGGAAAGGAGGCCTCTCAGGTCTAGGTTGCAGAATTACTTGGCCTACTAGATTACAAAACCCATCTTGGAAAAGATGATTTAGTTCTCACAAATTATCGTCAAAATGTATTTAAAATTGTGCCCTTCTATGGCCTCTTTGCCAATTATTTCCTCTACCTATGTTTGCACCTATGAAATTACTACCCCTGCTAAAGAAAATCACCCTGAAGCAATACTCCAATCGAAATATGAAAACTTTTAACAATCCATTCACTAATACTCTACCTAAATAAAATCAAGATGTTGTCTCTATCATTCACAACAAAATCATATGCAATCCCTCCATTGATATAACTCACCACATTTGGAATTCAATAATCAATTTCAATTTGAACAGGGAATGATAGGGTCATTGGGAAGATGTTGGGATTTGTAATGAATGAAAAATGGTAGCATGGACGAGAACCAAAAAATGAATATTGTTCAAGCAAAATGTAGGGCCCTTTTCCTTATAAAAATAATGTCTCCATATCAAAATTTCCAACACAAGTCATCATCGCATCCTTTTGAATGAAATTCATAATAGCATAACATGGGATAAATTAAATGTATCTGGGAAGGTGGTGGGCATATATTGAGAGAAAAATGAAACTATGAATGAGAATGATAGAGATTATTGTTTTGTTACAAGAAATAACATGTATTGTCTTTAAAATAAACATTTCCATTTTTCAACAAAAATCATTTGAATATCCACAAAATCATTTGAATATTCATTGTTTACCATGCACATTTATTTCCAAAATCACACCAAATTATGTTTGTGCCATAACACTCTTTTAAACTTCAACACACAGAATCCATAACATGGCAACAATATTTTTAAACTGTGCAATATAAAACTCAAAGGAAATTTACAGGATTATCAAACCAACAAATTTCATTTTTCCTTTTAAAACCATAGATATTTCTTTAAAAATAGCATAACATTTTGTAGGAGTTTGTTTACAGAATAATTTGACTTAGTCATAATCATAACATAATGCCTCAAGACATCATGAGAGGAAGAGAAACATAAAGCTATTGTCCTTTCGTTATATACCATTTACATCACAACCTCAAATAACAGTTACAAAACAAATCGGGTTCAAAACCCCATGTGAACGTAGTGGGCATTGTTTCCATAGAATTCATACTAAACTCAAAATCAACCAAATCCACTCATAGATAAATAACAAACAAGCCACGATTTTGTGGGTGATATCAATCTTTCCCATTGTTGGGTCAAAACAATTAAACAAAATTTTGAATATGATTTTTCCATTATTCATTTTCCTGTATATTGGAAGGGGAAAGGAGGCCTAGAGCAGACATATGGGCGTAAGGTTTGAAATGTGGGATGCAAGGCAAGAAAAAAAAACTCCTTTCCATCAAAATGACAGCAAGATAAAACACATAGGCCACCCATAACATCATAAGTTGTGGTAATAATAAGACTGTATATCCTCCAGGATGAGGGTACTACTCGATAGTCACAAAATATTACTATTATCTTTCTTTTATAGAGGAAGCCCTCAAAATTAGTCATATGAAATGAGAGAAACTAAACACATTCAACCACATATATTTTCCAACAACCATATTATAGTAATACCACATTTTCTCTAGGCGCATACAACCATATACTTCAAACAGAATAAAATGCCGAACAATATTTCCAGTTTGAAAAAATTAAATGCCAACGAGAAGAAACCGAAATCGAAATGTGAGTTACACGACCATAATTCCCACAACAAATCCATTGTAAACTTTGGAAAAACAAACACATTATGCATGCAAAATCTAAGAGCCAACAAATTGATTTCATATGGAGCAGAGCTAACAATCCATGAATGGAGACATAAAAGTCAACATACCTATAAGAAGAATGCCAAAAAGCTATAGAGCACAACTATTTTTTTCACCAAAGGTTGAGCACAATTGAGGCGATACTAAACAGAGAAACAAAAACGAATGCGAGGAGAATAGTGAAGGTGGTGGCTTCGAGGTAGGGTAAGAACAACATGCAGTAAATGCACGTCACTTCCCATCCTTTTCATTAAATTCCATCAACCACAACCAACTATGGAGTGCACCCAACTTCTAAAAACCTTATTCCAAACATATAATATCGACCATCATATATCCAATAGCCATAAAACATAACATACCTTTTTCAAACTCAAAGTCGAATCAGCCTCCCACATGAAATTCATAGAAATAACATGTCCACATTCATTGGTAGTGGAGTATTATGATTCCACATAATAATCATCGTCCATATATATAACAAGTATACCATAAGTTGCATGTGGCTTATATTTGGAACAATATATCAAAATCTAGGTGCAACAAGAGTAAACTAATATGTTTAATAAAATAAACATTTTCTCCATTTTAAAAACAAATTGCTAACACACCCAACATCTCTTTATTACACATAGAAACAGGTAAGGATCTCCCTCCTTATTATCAAATAGTGGAATATTTTTCATAAGGTAATCATGAGCGCAATAAGAGGAGATCTTTTTATCATTATTTTTTTAAAGGGGTCCCACCTATATAGTATTATTTAATATATATATAAGTAATAATGCATTGAAACCCATTTGCAGGAAGGAAGTTTATGTTGCGCTTTTGGGTGTCAACAAACTAGCAACTCCATAGGGAAAACTGTTTTCAACATATTTAGAACTCAGAATGCTTGGTTCCGTAGACCAATAGAAGTAGGTGATTGAGACTATTCAAAAAACATGTTATGCAACATGGAAAAAATGATGGTTTAAGGGAAATGATGAGATGGGACTTCGGGGAATAACTTATGGAAAGTGAGATGTATGAGGGGAATTGGTCTTGTATGCATAACAATCAATAAAGTTCATAATTGATAACTCTTTAAAATTTCAAGAACAATGATTTTGATATGCTCGTGAATCTCATGATGGAGGGAAGAAAGGGATAGCAAAAACAAGGAAGAAAACAAAGCCAACTATACTACAACAATATTGAAATAAAAGATCTATTACATTGGTTTCTCAAAAGGATGATATCGTAACAATTGTGTATATCTTATTTTCATTGATCAATAATACTTACAGAATGACATCGATATGGAAAAATTGATATAGACTTTTTTTTCTGATGACGATGCAAAACAAACCACAAAAAATAACACTCAATAAACCAAAGTGACAAGCAAAACGTAAGACAAAAATATAAATAGTAGTCATATTCCTACAAAATAGAGTCAGTGATGAGGATGGTTACACATAATGTTTTAATTGGGAACCATTGGTACTGTAAGAAAACAATTTCTCATCCATGTCTTTAAGAAGATATGAATTTGTGTCGAGGATAAAAGCTATTTTGAATGGACCTGGCCATAACTTTTGGAATTTAGAATGTCTCCCTCTCTCAGAATGGGATGAGTCCCATAGTAATACTTTGTCATCAATCTTAAATTCAACATCCTTTGATCGTTTATTAAAATACTTCTTCACCGTTTGTTGCCTCCTTTTCATATTTTCCAAGGAAAAATTCCTTTGTTCTTCGAGGGATAACAATGTCTTTATCCTTTGAGAAACATCAGAATAATTTAATTATTCATTCTGTAACATCAACCATAAGGAACAAAGCTCTAGTTCAATAGGTAGAATAGCCTCTTGGCCATATACAAGTTGAAAGGGAGTAAATACTGTACTTGCTTTGGTGGTTGTATGCTCTACCTAAAGAGCATAAGTTAGAAGTGTGTGCCACTAGCAAGGTTTGTCATCTATGATTCTCTTTATAATCCTGACCAAATTTTTATTAGTAGATTTCGTTTCTCCATTTCCCTTAGGGTCATAAGCAGATGAAGTGAAATGCTTGACACCTAATTTAGCCAAAAATTGGGTCAATTTTGCATAAATAAAGGCTGGACCGTTGTCTGTAATGATTTCTAATGGAAGGCCAAATTTGGAAAACATACTGGACTCTAGAAAATAAATTACTTATTCATCGTGCACGTGTCTAAGAGGGACAACCTCAATCCACTTAGTAAAATAATCATAGGCTATCAAAATAAAGATATTCCCTACAAAGGATAACAGATTGATTGGAATAATAAAGTCTAGACCCCACTTAGAAAAAGGTAAAGAACGAAGGACATGTAAATGCATGGAAAAAATATGTTCTTTACCAGCGAATTTTTGGCATTTATCACAGGAGCTTCCCAATTTATAGGAATCACAAAAGATCAAAGGCCGATAATAACCATTTCTTATTATCTTAAAAGAAGTAACTTTAGCAGAAAAATGGCCACCAATATGAATGACATATGTTGATGATCCATGGATCTCATGTAATAATTTATGTGCTTCCCCATCATTTACACATTGGAGCGGAAAACCATCAACATATATCCTAAACAAGGAGTCTCCTAAAATGATATACTTAGAATATTCAAGGTGTATTCTCCTTAACTTATGAGGATCCAACTTGTATGGGCACCTTTGATGCTACAAATAATACACCAGATTTTTATACCAAGGATGCCCAGATATAGAGAGATTTTTATTTTCAATATAAAACAACGTTGAAAGAGGATTATCTTGGTCGTCAAGTTATTCACTTGGTTTAGGATGTTGATCTAAGTGAATGGCTAAGTCTCGTCCCTTGATTGTCTTTGAAGTCATAATTGTTAAACCATGCTCCTGAATTTTGGCAATCCAATGTGCAAGTTTTCATGAAAGGTAAGTTTGTGAAAGTAGAAACTTGACAACAGGTGAAGGGACTTTTACTTGTATATGTTTTTCCAAAATAAAATGGCAAAATTTTTCTATAGTTTTGACAAGAACAAAGGCATGTTTCTCAATATAAGATTTTTTGATCTCTTCATCTGATAGACTTTGACTCATGTAAGCTATAGGTTTTTCATTGTTTTGGTCATCACATTGTAAGAGTATAGTAGAAATTGCTTCCTTAGTGGCATTGGTATATATGATAAATATTTCTCAAAATCCGGTTTCGCTAAAATCGGTGCATAACTGATTTCCTTATTAATCCTAAGGAAAGGATTCTCGACATCATCTGTCCAATAAAAGGAACGATCTTTCTTCAGAAGATTCTGTATTGGTTTAACCATGAAAACAAAATCAGGAACAAATCTACGAACAAAATTAATAATATCCATGAAAGATTAAACTTCTTTATTGGAGGTGGGGGCAGGGAGGTTTAGAATAGAATTAATCCTCTTTGGATATATACTTATCCCTGAATTATAAATAATGTGATCGAGAAGCTTACCCTTTGTGACACTTAACATATATTTGGAAGGGTTTAAAGAAATGCCAAATTTTCTGCAGCACATGAAAACTTTTCTAAGATGATCGAAATGATCCAACCAGTTTCTAGAATAAAGAGTCAAATCATCAAGATTAACTTGCATAATATTACCGATTAGATTGTCAAAATCTATCTACATATCTCTTTTAAAGGTGGCACCTTCATTAGATAAGACAAATGACATACATTCATAAGCAAATGTGCCCCAACGTGTGGTAAATGTGGTTTTATATCTATCAATCCTTTTACCTTTATTTGATTATATCTAGAAAAACAATCAAGTAAGGACATCATTTGAGACCCTGAAACCTTTTGTAAAATCATATCCATATTAGGAAGTGAAAAATGGTCTTTTACACTTTCCCTATTTAATGCATAGAAATCGACACATAATTTGATATGATCGGTAGTTTTTTGAACAAGGACCAGATTTGAAACCCATTTGGAATACTTAACTGGAAAGATTATATGAGATTTCAACAATTTTTCCAATTCTTTCCTAATGGTGGCTTCAAGTGTGGGATTGATAGGTCTTTTCCTTTGCTTAACTGGTTTTTCCCCTTCCTTGATAGGAATGGCATGCTGTATGAGAGTAGGATCAAAACCACGAAGATCCTCATATGACCAGGAAAAAACATGTTGAAACTCACAAAGTAATTTTGTGAATTTATCTTTCTCTTCATTAGAACATTGGGCACCTAATTTAATGATATTTGGAGATTCAAATGTCCCAATACTCAAAGAAATGGTATCACCAAATTTCCATTTTGATTCCTATTCCTTATGTGTTTCTTTGTTTCCTACATCACTTGATGAAAATGAACTCTCGAGAGGAGTCAAGCCTTTAGGAAAATTTCCATCCTCAACATAGATGATTTACTTGGGTTTAAAAGGTTCATTTTGTATGAACGCACAAATGCATTCGTCACTAGGGAAAACCTTCCATGATTCTATGTTGTTGGAGAGGTGAGGATGATATAGATATTGGAACATACAATCAGGTATTTGAGGCAAAAGTTGTCGAGTAGGAGAAGTTGAAAAATAAACTAATCTATCATCCATTGAATTAAGTTCCCTTTTAACATAAGTGATGTGAAATCATAATATATTTGAAATCAACATCCAAACAACTTGGGTATAACGTTTAAGTAACTTATTGTTTGGTACATAAATCTTCCATACAAGATTCACAACAAGTTTAGAATCACCAAAGACTATAAGATGGACACAACCAAGGTTATATGCATTTTCAATGCCCAACAATAAAGCCTCAAGCTCAACAACATTGTTTGTACAAGCAAATTTCATCCTATAGAAAAATTATGAATTTTTCCTATATGAGAATATAAAATGATGTCGGCTCCATTACCTTCATTTGAACATGAGCCATTGAAATGCATGTTCCACATGCCATCATCAAAATTAATTGGTTCAATTAAAGTGTCACCTTCATCAGCAAAGATAGAGTACACCCCCAAATATTCTTCGAGATAATTTACATTGGGTTGGAGAACGCTCTCTATATAAGGTGAAATTATTCCTCCCGTAAGAACCATAATGTTCTTTCGATTTCGAGGGACAGCCAAATGTGTACCATCGAGTGAAAGGTATCCACCAGTTAAATCTTTCCAATCCCTTCCAAAAATAATTGAGTAGTTACTCATCGGCATATCAATTACTTGGATATTGAGAGTTGTCATTATATTGGGGTGTGCAAACAAAACTAAGGTTACCTCCTTGATTTCACCTATAATTGATTGTTGCAAATTATTATAAGAGAGCATGCTTCTAGATTTTTTGTTGGTACTAGATAAGCCAAGCTCTTCCATGATAATTTTATACATCACACTTGGACGAGACCCACCATCAATTAAGAAAAAATGAGTTATATTATCCATGATTTTTACTGAGATATAGAAAGGGGGTTTTTTTATAGGGTTCCTAAAATTATTTACACCTATCCTATTTATAGTTGAGTCTTCTTCATTTGACTCTTCAAATATATTAGCTATGGTATAAATATTACCTTCCATAAAGTCCTTAAGATGCTTATGTTGTTCTGGGATGAAAACCATATCCAAAAGGGTAGAATCAACTATGACATTAGCCAATTTGTTAAGGATATTGTACTTATAAGAGAGAAGAGGAGAAGATACACCTTGATTAATTGAAGTTCTGATAGTTTGTGTATCAACACTTTGAGAAGATGAACTTGGGGAAGAAGAAGTGCGGGGAAGATCAAATTTTCTCTTGGTAGTGTAATATTTATTCTTGGTATTGACTACCATAACATCCTCTGGTTCATCAAAATTTAAAACAATGATCATGGTATCGTGCCTTTTTCCAAATATCTTATCTCTAGCATTTCTTTTACTTCGCAGGTATTCTAATCATGATTTTATTCATAGCAGTTACATCAAGTATGAGTCATTATGGCCTTTGGATGAAAAGTTCTTTCATTAGTATTTATAAAAGGTGTTAGGGAAGACGAAGAATCACCGGGGGAAGAGGAAGAATAAATTATTTTTCATTTGTAGTCTATCATCCTATTATTTATATCTTTCATGAGTTGTAAAATGGCAAACATGTCTGTTTTCTTGACCAAGTCTCCCTTAGGAAGACCCGTTCTTTCAAATTTCTCTTCATATTCTAGGCAAGACTGAAGGGAAGAACCAATATTGTCAATAGACTTTTCTTCAAGTATATGATGATAAGAAGAAGGTAAAGCATTATAATAATGCATGAAAGTAACTTTATTTCGAGGACAGATTAGTTCGGGGATTTGATTATATAGTTTGGTGAAATGAAGGTTAAACGATTTAATAGTTTCACCATCCTTATAGGAAATATTGTTGTATTCCCTTAACTAATCATTTGAACTCTTGGGTTGTCCATATGTGGATTTGAACCAATAAACCAATTCTTCCCAAGTTGAAATTATTTTTTGGAGGAGGTAAAAAAATTTGTTGTAGATTTCCCTTCAAGAGAATTGACAAATAGACGCATGCAAGTGGCGTTATCATTAGCCCCTATGTTATAAAAAGAATTAGAAAATGCTACCAGGTGTTCATTTGTGGTAATGGTACCAGTTCCTGAGAACCTAGGTAAATGATCTTTGAATTTCGTTAATGGTTGGGTGGCTAGTGCGAGATTCAAGGGATAAGAAACGTGTCATGGGGTTTTGTAGCACCTTCCTCAAATTGAAAAATTCCATATTTCTTAATGACCTTAGATGGATTGGTAGTGGAATGAATAGGGACTTGATGAATATAGAAACTACCAATCACGGATGAAGCAAAGGGTTGTGAGGAAGAGGAAACTCTGGTGCCACTACCATTACCTGAAGACATCATATTAAAGGTGATAGGTATGGGTGATGAAGATGAACTGGAAGAATCATATATGATTCACCTAAGATCACTTTGTTTTGTTCATAAGACAATTGTTCTCCTTTCTATTTCAGAAATAGGGGTAACTTCAAGAAACAATCCTCTTCTTCTTCGATAAATACAAGAATTAAAGGACATGAAATAAAATATTAAACAGGTAAGAGGAAAGGTTATTGTTGATTTATGGGCTTCTTTTTCCTAGCTTCCCAATGTTCACGGATATTTATGTCCCTTTCAATTGCTTCCCAAGAGAGTTCGATTTTAGCACGATTACTAGAATTTTCTAAAATAGTGTTGAATAAATTCAAGGTAATGTTGGTCTAGTCATCAATACTCTTTCCGATATTAGGTTGTCTCACAACGAGTACTGTCATGGAAAAATAAGTCAAGGAGTAATCAGACAAAAAAAGAAAATAAAATACAATCATGATACAATCAACCAAAGAGATATGGAAAGATCTCCCCAGTATGGTCACAAAACAAATGTTGAGGAAAAGGTATGAAGAACCTTACTCAAACATTTTCATATCTCGCTAGGCTAAGGAAAGATAGGTGGGAATGTTACCTTGAGTTTATAGAATTAAATTCAAAACAATCACTTAATCCACATATAATATGTACGAGGGATCAAGGATGATTTTATATATAATATGCAACTGTGCAAAAGAAAGAAAGAAAAAATATACATAAGTGTGTACATGGATAAGAGACAAGGATAAAAGAAAAATATGATAAATATCATTAAGATACACATGTGAGACTAAAATCATAAATCTGATTTTTATATTAACTTCATTATGAGATACAAAGCTAAATTCTCTTTACAAACCCCTATGAGGGTGGGGACTAAAGTCAGATTTAGAATTCTCCGATGCGCACCATACAAAAAGAGTCTAACAAATAAATAAAATTGAATCTAAAGATCTGGATCAACTTGCCATAAAAATGTTGTCATTTGAGTGTGCAAAATCTTCTTTATCAGTCATGAAATATAATCCATAAACAAACAATAACACATGGACTTCCAAAGATAGATCGTACACCTTTAGAAACAAGTTGTTGAAATATATGATTAAGTTTTGAATCCCGCTTCCTTCAATAATCCCCTGTTGTCATCAAGATGATTTAGCTTTCTAGTAAACTCAGAATGAATGAAGAAAAGAATTATCCCACAAGTATAGAGCATACCTTATATCAGAAGTCCCCCTTCTATCCTCTCCTCCTTTGTCTCTTATTTTGATTGAGCTTTTATTCTTTCCCAATAAGTTATGGTAGTTCAACTACCTTTCTTTTGTTAAGATTAATTAGCTTAACTAATTAGTTGAGACAAATAAATAATAATACATAAACAAGGGTATATTTAAATAATAACAAAATAGGTGGGACCCCTTGTCACTCCAATTTTCATTTCTTTAATGATCATCAAAATATGAAATATATACCCCAAAAATTAACTCAAATATTCTCCTTGTAACTCCTATTCTCATACAAATAGTCCAATATTTTAGTATCAAAATAAAACATGACTATAGCCAAAAATAGAATCATATCCATGTTGTCCAAAACATTCTGTCTAAATGTGTCTTTGTTGTCCAAAACATTCTGTCATCATACCAATAAAATGTGTCCTCAAAATAAAATAACACTAAAATGCATTAAAAACCATATTTGTTGTGAGGGGTGTTTTGCGTCTTTTCACTGCTGCCTTATTTTGATCCCTTTTATGATTTGTCCTGTGCAATAACATTCAATTTATTGGAACTTTGTGGGTGGATTTCACCGATGACATGTGAGAAAATATCCTTGAGGTGGAGATGAGAGGAAACTGATTCAAAGGAGTCTTTGGAAGACTCAGAGGGATTATCCACCCCTTTTACTTTATCTAATTATGGCCCATGGACAAACATTTGTAATATCTTTCTTGCATGAGAGGATTGTAATGCCAAGGAAACATGATCAACTTGGGAATTTGGGTCGAATGGCGATGGAGGAGGGGGCAATGGAAACTACATTGTAGCCCAACCATGATGATGTGCAATGTGTTGATGGACAATATCTTGCAAGCCATCATTGTAAGGTGGTTCTAGATGCATAGAAACATGAGGGAGGACACATATACCAAATAAATTTTGATGTGGATGGAAAGGAAGCCTCTCAGGTCTAGGTTGCAGAATTCCTTTGCCAACTATATTAAAAAACTCATCTTGGAAAAGTTGATTTAGTTCTTTCAGATCAACGTCAAAATGTATTGAAAATTGTGGCCTTATATGACCTCTTTGCCAATTATTTCCTCTACCTTTGTTTGCACCTCTACTATTTCTTCCCATGCTAAAGAAGCTCATCCTGAAGCAATACTCCAATCAAAATATGAAAACCTTTGGCAATCCATTCACTAATTCTCTACCTAAATAAAATCAAGATGTTAGCTCTATCATTCACAGTAGAAGCTTATGCAATCCCTCCATTGATATAAGTCACCACATTTCAAATTCAATAATAAATTGCATTTTGAACAGGGAATGAATGGGTCATTGGGAAGATGAGGGGATTTGTAATGAATGAAAAATGGTTGCATGGGTGGGAACCAACAAATGAATATTGTTCAAGCAAAATGCAGGGCCCTTTTCCTTATAAAAACAATGTCTCCATATAAAAATTTCCAACACAAGTCATCATCCAATCATTTTGAATGAAATTCATAATAACATAATAGGGGATAAATTAAATGTATCTCGGAAGGTTGTGGGCATATAATGAGCAAAAAATGAGACAATGAACGAGAATGATAGCGATTATTGTTTTGTTACAAAAAATAACATTCATTGACTTTAAAATCAACATTGTCATTATTCAACAACAATCATTTGAATATCCATTGTTTAACATGCACATTTGTTTCTAAAACTCCCACCAAATTTTGTTTGTGCCATAAAACTCTTTTAAACTTCAAAACACATAATCCATAACATGGAAACAATATTTTTAAACTGCACAATATAAAACTCAAGGAAATTTACAGGATTATCAAACCTGCAAATTTCATTTCTCGTTTTAAAACCACAGATATTTCTTTAAAAATAAAATAACGTTCTATAGGAGATTGTTTACAAAACAATTTTACTCAGTCCTAATCATAACAAAATGCCTCAAAACACCTTGAGAGGAAGATAAACATAAATCTATCATCCTTTCGTTATATAACATTTACATCACAACCTCAAATAATAGTTGCAAAAAAACCAAGTTCGAAACCCCATGCGAACCTAGTGTGCATTGTTTCCATAAAATTCACAGTAAAATCAAAATCGGATAAATCCCCTCATAGATAAATAACAAATGAGCCACGATTTTGTGGGTGATATCAATCTTTCCCACTATTGGGTCAAAACAGTTAAAAAAAAATTGAATCTGGGTTTTCCATTATTCAATTGCATGTATATTGGAAGGGAAAATGAGGCCCGGAGTAGGCATATGGGCGTAAGGTTTGAAACATGGGCTACAAGCAAATAAAAATGACTCATTGCCATCAAAATGACATCAAGATAAAACACATAGGAGACCCATAACATCACAAGTCATGGTGATAATAAGACTACATATCCTCAAGGGTGAGGGTACTATGGAATAGTCACAAAACCAGACTGTTATCTTTCTTTTATAGAGGAAACTCTCAAAATTAGTCATACAAAATGAGAGAAACTGAACACATTCACCCACAAACATTTTCCAACATCCATATTATAGCAATGCTACATTTTCTCCATGTGCATACAACCATATACTTGAAATAGAATAAAATGCCGAACACTATTTCCAGTTTGAAACATTTAAATGCCAACAAGAAGAAACCCAAATCGAAATGCGAGTTACATGGCCATAATTCCCACAACAAATCCATTGTAAACTTCAGAAAACAAACACATTCTGCATGAAAAATCTAAGAGCCAAGAAATCGATTTCATATAGAGGAGAGATAACAATCCATGAATGGAGAGATAAGAGTCAACATAGCTAGAATAAGAATGCTATAAAGCTAAAGAGCACAACTATTTTTTTCTCCAAAGGTCACACATAATTGAGGTGATACTAACCGGGGTAGAAAAAATGAATGTGAGGAGAATAGTGAAGGTGGTGGCTTATAGGTAGGGTAAGAATGAAGTACAGTAAATGCACACTGCTTCCCATCCTTTTCATCAAATTCCATTAATCACAGCCAAATATGGAGCACATCCAACTTCCAAAAACCTTGTTCCAAACATATAATATTGAGCATCATATACATAATAGGAATAGCCATAAAACATAACATACCATTTCCAAACTCAAAGTCGAATCGGCCTCCCACATCAATTAAATAGAAATAATATTCCCATTTAACACTTAAATCCAAAATAACATGTCCACATTCATTGCTAGTGGAGTATTATCATTCCACATAATAATCATCGTCCATATATATAACAAGTATACAATAAGTTGCATGTGGATTATATTTGGAACAATATATCAAAATATAGGTGTAGCAAGAGTAAACTAATATGTTTAATAAAATGAAAATTTCTCCATTTTAAAATTAAATTTCTAACACACCCAACATCCCTTTATTGCACATAGAAACAGGTTAGGATCTCCCTCCTTATTCTTAAACT